>CAJNIZ010047636.1:14719-28742 GCA_905231905.1 Symbiodinium pilosum | reverse complement strand
TTAGAGTCTAGGTTTAGGGTTTAGGGTTTAGGGTTTAGGTTGGGTCCTTCCCCCACCCAGTTATAGTTGGATAACATTTCCACAAGTATAGGCTTTCGGAGTTTTGTTTAGAGTCTAGGGCTTTGTTTGGGTTGGATAGTGGAAGTGTCTTGGGACTGAGTAGCTACTTGTAACTGGGTGTATAAAGCTACTTATAATTGGGGTAATCCTATAAGACCATTTAGGGGGATCATATGTTTTGTTTAGATTCTTGGGTTAGGTTTAGGTTGGGTCCTGCCCCCACCCAGTTACAGCCGGAAAATATTTACAGAATTAGAGGCTGTTACTGCGTGGGGGCAGTACCCCAGGTTTAGGGTTGAAGGTTTTGAGTTACACTGGTGATGTACAAAGGTGCTCAAGTACTTTTTTGGAGGAACGTCTCTCTTCGGATTTTTGAGGGTTTTTGATGTAGTTGTCTGTGTATGGGGACACCTTTTACCATCTGATACATCATACTTCCTTATTATAGGAACCCCAAACGGGACTGCCCATTTCTTTCAGCTTCTGAAGGGCATCCTTGAACCTAGCCCTAATTCGTAGTCGGGGGGAGCATTTGGGAGGAAGCGCCAAGCGGCTGGTTCTCTAGTGCGTGATCTGTTGGGGCAATGCTGGCCCTAAACCCTAAACCCTAAACCAAGGTAGTGTCTTTCAACTGATAGTGCCGGATCTCAAGGGGCTGGGTTTAGGATTCATTCGGGACCGCTCGCTTTTTGGAGCCTCTAAGTTGAGGATTCATTTTACGGACGCCGGATCATATCCTTAACCCCAAAGTGTCACCCCAGACCCTAAACCATATACCCCGAACCCCAGACCCTAAACCATGAATCCCAAGCCCCAGTCCGCAAACCCTAAACCCTAAACCCCTAAGCCCTAAACCCTAAACTCCTAAACCATAAGCCCCTAAACCCTAAACACTAGACCCTTGAACTCCGCAAAACAGGGACGCCCAGGTCTATGCCGCAGCCGCCCAGTGGGCAAAATTGGAGAGTCCACCGACTGCTGAGGCCAGTTGCTCCCCTTGCAATGTGAGCCATGATCTAAACGCCTTAAAGGGGGGTTTAAGGGTTTAGGGTTTAGGGTTTAAGGGTTTACGCGTTTAGGGTTTAGGGGAATATATGAGCTATAGTCTATAGTTTAAACTCCTGAAAAGAGGTTATATAGGGGATTATACATGGAACCATTATAGGGGTTATTAAGGGGGATACTAGGAGTTTAGACTATGGCTCATGTGTTTTTGTGAAGGGTTTAGGATATATGTTTAGGGTTTAGGGCCTAGAGTTTAAGGTTTAGGGTATACGGTTTAGGGTTTGAAGTTTAGGGGTCTGGGGTTAGGTTGGGTTGATGTAGAAGCCCAAAAAACTAGCACGACTATGGAGAACGACATGCAAGATGTAATGGAACATGACAAGGAAACTAGGTGCTTGTAATGGTTTATTGGGATTGAACTAGGCGGCCAAGTTCTGACCAGGCAGAATCTCATAGTCCCTTACAATTACCATGATGGACAACACAAGTGCTTAGGAACGTGTGCGCCGAGCTTCTGCTGGTGCTTCAGGGGCTTGGTTTGCGGTTGAGGTTTGTCTGGTTTGGGGGTTCGGGACTTAGGGTCTGGGTTGTAAGATGGGAAGGCTTTTAGGCGGTGGAGTAGGCGGAACGGGAGGAGTGGTGGGAATCATGAGATTCCCTTCCAACGTAACCTAAACGCTGAACCCTAAACCCTAAACAGTAATTAGTTGCCATTTTCTTTTTCATTATTCCTATGTAGCCCCTATAGAACCCCTATATGATTTCCTTTCCAACATAGGACTGACATTGCCGTGAATTCCTCCGGTAGTAAATTGTGGAAACAACGTCTTGGATGCAGTGGCAGGCGTGAGCTGAAGGTCTAAGGGTTTAGGGTTAGGGTTGGGGGCTGTAGGGTTGAGGGTTTAGGGTTGGGGGCTTTAGGGTTTAGGGTTGAAGTAGGGTTTAGGGGTCTAAGCCCAAACCTTCAAATCCGCCAAATCCTAGACCAAGTCCAAGGCGGATCACATTTGTAGGACTCTAACTTTTGTTGGGTTTCCAACTAATCAAAACAGGAAAGCCGAAGTGTATCTTCTAGGGGGGTTCTGCAGTTAGAGAAGCCAAGGGAAGTCATTTGCCAAGGGTTTAGGGGTGTATTTCGTCACAGTTTTGACAGTCTTCCGTGGAACGAGACAAACTTCATGTCTTCTCCCCTTTCTCCTGTATATTATGACCTCCCGCGCTATTTCTTGGCCTGTTTATAGAGGATCTGGAGTGTTCGCTCTTTTGTTGTGTTGTTGCCTAAACCCTACTTAAGCCTAGGCCGTAGCATCTATATAGACAAATCCTGAACCCTAGACTCGCAACCCAAATTAACACACCTGAGTCCTATACCTTTATACCCCAAATCCTAGACCCTAAACCCTGAAACCCTAAATCCTAAATCTTAATTCGCAGGAGCTGGGTCCAGCACTGCAAAAGGCCCGCCAGGAAGCGCAGGAAAGACTCTCGCCGACAGAAGCGTAGCTTAGGGTTTAAGGCACAAGGGATAAAGCTCCTAGGATTGGGGTCTGGGGTTTAGGGTTATTATTTAGGGTTTGAGGGCTTAGGGTTGAGGGTTAGGGGATTGGAGTATGGAAAGCCAGATGGAAAAGCAAATGGACAATGACGTGGACACTAGGGGTTTAGAAAGATGTCACTAGTAGGACCCTGAACCCACCCTGAACCCTACACCCAAAAAAACCCTGAACGCTAAACCCTAGGGGCTTCGGGGGTCCCTAAACCCCCAACTGCAGGGGCCCAAGGGGCTTAGGGGGTCGGGGCCAGTTGTTGCACCCGTGAGAGGCAAGACACCGGGGTCGGAATGCGGGCTGCAATGAAACAGACCTGCTCCATTCGACGTTCCTCAAGAAGGTGTAGAGTATGCTGGTGGTATAAAACGAGTTACGAGACGACCAAAAACCCTAATTCTAAAGGAGCCCTTGACCCCCTAAAAGGGTTCTAGGGGCCCAGAAGGGCAGGAAATAACCCTCTTCCAACCTTCAACCCTAAACCCTAAACCCTAAAACCCTAAAAGCCCTAAAACCTTAAAACCCTAAAGCCCTAGAACCCTAAAACCCTAAAACCCTAAACCCTAAAACCCTAAACTCTAAAACCCTGAACCCTAAAACCCTGAACCCCAAAGCCCTAAACCCTAAACACAGAAACCCCTACCGTCAACCTCAGAATCCTCAGCTTGATCAATCCTTACTATTTCTTGCGGCAACTGTTACACGGTTTAGGGTTTAGGGTTTTCGGTTTAGGGTTTTGGGGTTTGGGGGGGAAGGACCAAACCTAAGCCCTAAAACCTACAAACCCCAACCCCAGTAAACCCTAAACCCTATACACTCTAATCCTTAACCCCCGAAGCCTATACCCTGTATATACACCCTATAGCCTCTGAACCCTATACACCTTAAACTCAGTCCTGGTTGAGGATACCCGTGCTTCGGACATAGTGAGGGGTGGTCTGCTCGCAAGTGGTGGGTGCGGTGCCAAGTACGCGTTTAGGGGGTTTGGGGTTTGGGGTTCGCGGTCAAAGGCTTAGTGTGTAGGGTTTAGGGTGACAAGTTTACCCTAAACCCTAAACCCAAACCCTTTTAGGGTTTGGGGTCAAAAGGTTGAAGGTTGGTCCTGGGTAGTTTAGGGTTTGGAGTTCAAGGTTTGCGGTCAGGGATTCATCTGAGGTCCCAAGTTCAAAAGGTTTAGGGTTTAGGGATCCCTATATCATTTTTACATTATCCTATATTATTCCTCTATTATCCCTGTCTTATCCCAATGTTATCCTATATAGTTTTGGGAGTAGGGGTGACCACCTCCCATGATGGCGAACCAGCAGGAAAAGCAGATGAACATGGAATGGAATCTGGGGGGTTTCTATAGGAGTTTCCAGGCATTGTAATGTAGCCGTGCCTATAGTTCTGAATTCCTGCCTAGCACTTCAAACTGGACTTCACAGGGTTATGGTGTATTCATGGGCCCTCCAGTGATACAACGGTTTTTGATGACAGCTCATCTGCTATTTCAGCGCTTGGGCCTTAAACTCTAAACCCTAAACCTGAAACGATGAATGCAGCTCTGGGGTTCGTGAGGTTCAAGATGTGTCAGCTTCTACGTTTAGTAAGCCATCGTGACCCTGCCCGAAGGACTTAAAATTGAAAAGTTGGGAAGTTCAAAAACCTGAGCCTAAGCTCCAAACCCTAAACCCTAAGTCCACATCCCTAAATCCTGAACCTAAATCTCAAACCCTAAACCCTAAAGCGCCCAATCCCGGATTCAATCCCAGTGCTCGTGATTTGGCCCTCCAGGCCACATGGATATGATTGCTTACAGTACTAGGGGTCCCTTCTGAGGGGTTATCCTGGATCTATAGAGACGAGCAGGAATTGTAGAGGGATGGTACAGGTTTAGGGTTTCCGAAAGCGATGCCATCCAATGAGGTTCCGACGACTTTTGAGGATATGGCCATTTGGTTGTCAAGGCTCAGCAAAGACGAAAGTCGCAACAAGACATACAACAAGTGCGGTGACCAGACGAACTTCAACACCACCCACGACAAGTTCTGTCACTACTTGGAGGGTCAGGAGACTTAGTAAGTAGGTTAATAACCCCTATAAGCTATATAGTAAGCCCATGTATCCCCATTATTAACCCACTTACTAAGTCCCCCTATAACCCTAAACCCTAAATACTATAGTAGTTTCCATTTTCTTTTCCATTATTACTATATAACCCCTATATTAACCCACTTACTAAGTCCCCATGACCCTCTAAGTACTGGTCCCCTAAACCCTAAACCCCAAAACCCTAAACCCCAAAACCCAAAACCCTAAACCCTAAACCTTAAACCCTAAACCCTATTTGGTCCACGAGCTTGCTCGAGAGGGCAGACCTTGATCGAAGCCAAGCGCTGTGAGGGGTTTCTGAAAGTACAGTAACACCTGGGTCTAGGGTTTAGAGTCAAGGGTTTGGGGCTTAGGATTAGGGTTTAGGGTCAAGGGTTTGGGGCTTAGGATTAGGTTTTAGGGTCAAGGGTTTAGGGTTTAGGATTAGGTTTTAGGGTGTACGGTTTAGGGTTTAGGATTAGGTTTAAGGGTTTAGGGTTTAGGGTCAACGGTTTAGGATCAGGGTTTAGGGTTAAGGGTCAAGGGTTTAGGGTTTAGGACAATTTACCAAATGGATACCGCGAAGTCAGTGAACTTGTTGGTGACGGTGCTTGCGACTGAGACGCCTACTGTTCTCGAGGCCATGGCACATGCTTGGACAGAGGATGACTTGGCCGCTAAGCCTTAGCGGTCTAGGAGTTAGGCTTTAGGATTGAGGGTGTGCGGTTTAGGATTTCGGGCTTAGGGCTGAGGGTTTCTAAGCCCCTGAACTCCAACGCTAAATCTTGAACCCTACTTGGACCCTAAAGCCTGGTCACTGAACTCAAGGCTTGAAGTTTGATGAAAGCCACAGACACATTGTTGGGACTATATTTTGATTACATAGGGTTATACTGAAGTTTTTTAGGGATTATATAGGGATTATATATGGATTATATAGGGTTACATTGGGGTTATATTGGGATAGTGGTTAAGACAGCGGAAACTACTATACTATATAGGATAGAGCAGTGGAAAATAAATTGAACAAATAAATGGAAACCAGACGGATGCTACACATACTATTTCTGATTCAGGGTTTAGGGTTTAGGGCTTGGACCTGAAAAATACTACCCGAAAGGTTTCAGGTTAAGGGTTTGGAGAATGGAACATCAAAAGGCCGAGCAAATGGGAGTTGAAAGTGGGTACCAAACCCCAGACCTGCAGCCCTAAAAGCCAGAAACTGTAAATCGTAAACGTGGAGCTCCAAACTCTGAAGTTAAAACCCTAAACACAAAACCCTAAACTGTAAACCCCAAACCCTGAACCCTCAACCCTGAACCCTAAACCCTAAAATGTCAACCCCAAGCCATAGACTCCAAGCCCTACTTGGAGGGTCAGGGAGACTTAGTAAGTAGGTTAATAACCCCCATAACCCATGTAGTAAGCCCATTTATCCCCATTATTAACCCACTTACTAAGTCCCCCTATAACCCTAAACCCTAAATACTATAGTAGTTTCCATTTTCTTTTCCATTATTACTATATAACCCCCCAAGTAGCAAAGGCCTGGACGGCCAAAGAGACCTTGCTCAACTGCGGTCGCGAGTATTCCGCAGCTGCGACTCAGCTGGTCGCGACTCCTTGTAATACGGTTAGGATTTAGGGTCTAGGGTCTGGGGTTTAGGGTCTAGGGTTTAGGGTTTAGGGTTGAGAGTTTAGGGTTTAGAGTTCAGGGTTTGGGGTCTAGGGTTTAGAATGTAGGGTCTAGGGATTAGTATTCAGGGTTTAGGGTTATGTAAGGGCCGGTTAAGGGTTTAGGTTTCAGGGTTTATGTCCAGCATATACATATACATCTGTGAGCTTTCACCCCAATCCCTAAGCCCTACAGCCTAAACTCCACCCTCTAAATCCTGAATCCTAAATCTCCAAAATGGGAATAGCTCCCTTCAAGGAGTATACAGGGACTATTCTGCGAAACTCCCACACAAGTTTCGGCAAGGTTATAACTTGCAGTCATTCATAGCTGAGGCATGTGGGGGTGTAGGGTTTTTGGTGTAGAGATCCGTAATAGTGGTATAATAGGAGTATAAGAGGACCCGAATATAATCCTTATTATCCCTTACAGTGACTATTACTGGGTGGGGGTCCACCTATTTATACTATTCAAATGCTGTGGTGACCTGTATGACAGGAAGCTGGAGTAAAAGCAGCGGGGTCCTCCCTCTTCTAATCATAGCCCCTTCCCCCTCATCATGAAGGTTCAGGGTTTACCCCTAAACCCTAAACCCTAAATCCCACTACAATGACATGTCAGGGGAGCAATCTCATCCTTAAGTTTCGATCCCAAAGCCCAAGCCCCTAGGGTTTAGGGTTCAGGGTTTAGGGTTTACGGTTTAGGGTGGAATAATAAATTCCAGTCGCAAAGCTCCGAATCCCTCGAAAAGGCGGCTGTTGCTCGATACATGCAGTAGGGTTACGATTCTGTTTTTGGTGAGTGCATACAGGGTTCCTTAGGAGTACTGGTGAGTGTTTTTTCTCGGAGTCCAATTTGGAAGACCTCAAACAGAAAAGTTTAATTTCCTAACAATATGGTACTTTCCCAAAATGAGGGGACCCCAATATAGACCCCAATATAATAGTCCTTGTTATGGGCACCCCTAAAGTGGTAGCCCTAATATTGGGATACCCCCATATGCTCAGGAAACTTGCGAGGCAGACTCGTTTGGAGAAATGTTTGACAAGGCACCAAAACCCCTACTGGGGTCATACAGTGGGTTTAGGGTTTAGGGTTTAGGGCTTAGGGTTTAGGGTACCCTAGAAACCTACTGAACCAGTCCTCTCCGAGCATGCATGAAAGGCTCAGGGAACTCAGTAAGTAGGCTATAACTAGGTTATAAGCGTGCAAGCCCCAATTAGGGGACATTACCCCTCCAGCTAGAACCTACTTGCTAAGTACCCTGAGCCTTCACGTGATCACGCAGAACTAGCCTCAGGACTTCAATCGCTTCTTCCGCCGCGTCTATCAGCACTACGGATGCTTGGGGCAAATTTGCGGGCTGGTTTCGGGGCGTAGGGTTTAGCTTTATTAAAGTTATTAGAGAATTTTCATTTCCCATTCCCAGTGTATGGCTGTAATAGGGTCCCAATGTTAGGGCTGGCTCTCTAAAGCCCGCTGATTGGTTTAGTTGCGGACCTTGGGAATGATGTAGTGTGAGAGTTTAGGTTAGGAGGCTACGGACGTGGGGTTCGACATGTTCTTAACCTTTTCTGCCGGAGGGTTGAGGCTCTAGGGTGTAGATTAGGGTTTAACGTTCAGGGTGTAGAGAGCAGGAGGAAATACAATATCGCTGGCACCTTACTCGGTCGAAAACAGTAAAATTGGGCTTCAGACCTTCGGTCAGGGGGACTTAGTACGTAGGTTGATAACCCCATAAGCCATATAGTCACCATTATACCCATTATTCACCTACTTACTAAGTCCCCCTGACCCTTCAAGTACTGGTTCCCTAAACCCTAAACCCTAAAATACTATAGTAGGTTCCATTTTCTTTTTCATTATTACTATATAACCCCCATATTAACCCACTAACTAACTTCTCCTGACCCTTCAAGTAAACACCTCTTGGGAGTGTAGATTTGAGATCTTTGCTTGGGACTTGGGCCTTGGAAGTAGAATCTGTAATTGGGGGTCCTGGAGTTCCCGGTATAGAATATGAAGGTATCTTCCTTTTAGGGCTTGTAGGGCTTAAGGTTTAGGTAGAGTGTTCTAAATTGGAGTGTATTTAAGGTCAATCCCCCTATAGTAATAGCTCATTAATATGGAGTTAATAGGGCCTTAATATACCTGCGATAGTCCCTCGTGGTACATACCCATTGAAGGGTTCACCCAACTAACCCCTAGACCCTAAACCCTAAGCCTGTTGTAGGTATATTAGAGTCTTCTAAATTGAAGTACATTCCTACTTGGTTCTCGCACCAGCAACACTATTCTCTGCTGCGTTGCTGTTAAGGAACTTAATCTAAGTTATTGTATCGAGGAAACCATATTACTTACTATACATACCCATTATGGTAACTCAATTTGAATTCCGTAACATCAACTCGGTCTGTGGAGTTTAGGTTGCTTCGACAGGCCGCAAATTCGGCTCTACCGTTGAAAGAGTCGCACTAGGATTCCGTCTTTAGGGTTTAGGGCTTTGGATTCAGGGTTAAATTCCCAGCGTTTGGCGTGACAGTGCTTGGTTGATAGACCAGAGCCGCAAGCTATTAGTGGGCTAACATGGAAGCCCTAAACCCCAGACCCTAACCTCTAAGTATTCGAAACGCGGCCCTACGACCCTACTCATACCCTCCCCGAGGCTAACATGGAAGTCCACAAAGCACCCAACAAAGACTAGTGTCGCGGTTTAGGGTTTAGGGTTTAGTGTCCTTTGCAAAAGGTCACCGTTGTGGGAAGGCGCCCTTAAACGCTAAGCCGTAGACCCTTAAACCACAACTTCCAGCCCCTAAACCCGAAAACTTCCCCCCTAAACTCGAAACCGAAACAAATTCTTACCCCTCAGCCATTACTCCCCCACAGAAGTACCCAAGTCACCTGGAAAGACGCCCAGGGGCAGCAAGGGAAGCAGGCGACCTAAGCCATTGGATTAAGGGCATGACCATTCTTCCTAAAGCCTAAACCTAGGGTTTTGGGGATTTTTATGCATGGGGGTTTACTCCAAGCCCCGTACCTTTGGATTAAAGGTCTGGGTTTGTAGGATTGTTTTTCAGGGTTTGGGGTTATAGGCCGTAAACCCTAAACCCTAAACCCTGGGGTTGTGCCCTCAACCTAACAGACTAAGCCTTCCCAGGAACAACTGGTGCTTTTGCGGAGCAGTCCGATGCGAAGCCGTTTCTAGCTCCTTGCTTCAACGCCGCGAATGCCCTCCCTCCCTTGGGCCCCTAAACCCTAAACCCTAAACCCTAAATCCTAATTCCCCTCAACCCTTAGTCCTTGGCCCTTAAATCCTGAACCACAAACTAAGAGGAGCTCGTAAGTCTCAAAAAGTATGTGTATAGCCCACATAGGCCGTGTGAGCCATCGTCTAAACTCCTAGTATCCCCCTTAATAGCCCCTATATGACTTCCCTATCCAAAGGGTCCATGTAGGTATATGGTATATACTTAGGGCCCAAAGGGGTTCCCATATTTCTACTTTAAAGCCCAAGTATATACCATATAACTACATGGACCCTTTGGGCTACATATTCCCACATTAACCCCCCTTTAAGGAGTCTAGACTATAGCTCGTATGATCATCCTAGATATTCCTGCTACTCACCTGCTGACCGAGTCCCATTGGCCCTTGGCGTGAACCTTCAACTACGTATCAGTTCTGATGAACGCTGAATATGTGGAATATGGTTTTGAGTTATTCAATAGTAATGGTTCTGCAAGGCGTATAACGGATAACATAAGTACTCCAGGCTTCTACATTTGACACCTTGTAAACCATATTGTTTCGGTTTCATTTTATGTTCCACCTTTCCTTTCCGTTTTATTCGCCAATATTCGCACAGTGTGGCCCACTAAGCCCTACATGAAGTTCTCATTAAGCAGCAAGTCGTCATGTTTTTACATTAGGCATTTGCTTACAGCATCTTTGACCTCCCCAATGGTTGGCCATTGCCTCGGTCTTTGAGGCTAATGGTTTATTTCGGGTTCACGTAAACGTTTAAATCTGAAATCAGCACTGGACGGTTCGCGCTATACTGCTAGGTAGGGTTATGACAGCCCTGAAAAAAGAAGACCCCAATCAACCCTAAACCCATAGCTAGGAAGGGTTTCCTCAACCCTAGAAACAAGGAAAACCCCAAACAACCCTAAACCCTAAGCAGGGTGTTCACAACCCTCAAAAACAAGGAAGACCCGAAACGCCTGTCTCTGGGCCCTGCCCTAAACCCAAAACCCTAAACTCTAAACCCTAAACCCTAAACCCGAAACCGTACATTCTTAGACTCTCAGTGCCATCTGGAGCTCCTAGGGCTCCCTGGTTCCCAAAGGGACCTTTAGGATTTAGGAAATAGGGTTTAGGGTTTAGCGTTTAGGGTTTAGGGTTTAAGGTTTAGGGTTTAATGTTTAGGGTTGGGTTTAGGGTTTAAGGTTTGATTTTCGAGGCATTCCTTAGGAGGACCCCCCCTCCCCACCCTGTGAGAATGGTATGATAGGAATATAAGAGGAGCCCTAATCGACTCCTTATTCTCCCTTATAGTCACGATTATCGGGTGGGAGGGTCCACCTAAGGCATTCCTAAACAAGGAAAGCTTAAAAAGCTCTAGGGCTTCGGGTTTAGGAGTAGAGCCTAAAGCCTACATCCCGAACCTAAAGCCCACTGTCTCCTCAAGCGTCACCCTAAAAGGTTTAGGGTTTAGGGTTTAGGGTTGAACCCTGAACCCTAAACCCTAAACCTCTAAACCCCTAAAATCCTAAACCCCTAAGCCTCTAAAGCCCTAAACCCTGAACCAGACCCGAAGTGTCAAACCCTCCCTGCAGGTTTTGGGAAACTATAAGGTTTCGTTTAGGGTTTAGGGTTAACCCAATTTCAACATATCATAACTGGTACCTATAAACCTATGTCTAAGCATAGTAAGGAGTTAGGGGCTTGTGCCCGGGTTATAGCTACAGTTCACCCTAAACCCTAAACCCTAAACCTTAAACCCTAAACCCTAAACCCTAAACCCCCAACCGACTGGGTTATTATAAGCCTGAGCCTCCAAGTATATACACGGGGTTTAGGGTTTAGGGTGTAGGGTTTAGGGTTTAGGATTTAGGGTTTAGGGTTTAGGGTGTAGGGTTTAGGGTTTGGGGTTTAGGGTTTAGGGCCTCGAAAGGGGTTTGCAATTTGGAGAGATCCCTTGGTTTCTCTTGAATACTCCGCCCCTAAACCCTAAACCCTTGATTTTGGAGGATTCCTGAACTGTATATACGACTCAGCCCGAAAGCTTGTTAACTTATTGATTATTCCTTAATCCAAATGTCCTCGGTTTTCTATTCAGGGTGTAGGCTGGACGGCTCTACCATTTAGGGTTCAGGGTTTAGGGTGCTAGCCTTTAGGTCTCAAAACATGCGCAGAAAATTTTTTGAGCAACGGGGCTTTCCCGTACACTTTTTTGTAAAACCCTACGGAGGTCAGCGCGTACATTCTGTAGAGACGGTCCCAAACTGTTCAAACTCTAAACACTGAAGGAGACTTTCGGGTGGTGCAGGATTTGTGCTCAAACGAGTATGCCTTAAGTGGCTCCCAGGACTCCCGGACAGAATCACTAATCAACCCTAAACCCTAAACCCTAAACCCTAAATCCTAGACCCCGTCGAGAAAAGGTCCCACAAAAAACACCCTAGACCCTCAATCCTAAGCCCTGGACCCTACTTCCAAAACCTAAATGCTTCGCTCTGAAGCTTAATCCCCTAGACTCAGCTCGATATCTCAGTTGACCCTAAGCCCTAAACCGCTGGCATAGGGTTTAGGTGTTTGGGATTTAGGGTTTAGGAGTTTAGGATTTGGGGGTTTAGGGTTTTGGGCTCAGGCTTTAGGGTTTAGGGTGGAGGCTTAGGGTTTCTAGTCCCCCTTAAGTAGATAGAATATGGCTTTGGGCATATTACAATTAGATCCCCATATACCTATATTCTATCTACCGAAGGGGGACCATAGGTGTTTAGGATTTAGGGCTTAGAATTTGGATGAGGCTGATCTTAGTTATACCCTAAATCCTAAGCCTAAGCTCAAAAGTCCGAGGGGTTGTAAAAAACCTCAACTCTAAACATAGTTATAGCCAGCTGGATCTCCAGGTAAACCCCAAAGAACCCCTGGAGCAATGAAGGAATGGGCTCGCCAGCAGGGCCTTACTGTGGGAGTCCGGCACCCTAATTTCGAAGGTCGCGGGCAGAAGGTTTAGGATTTAGGGTTTGGGGTTCAGGGTTTTCGGCTTAGAGCCAAATTAACATGGAATTCAGTACCTCACAACGCGCTTTTTAAAAAGACAGCATCAAGGGTTTGGGGTTGTACGTCCAAAGTCGTCCCTAAACCCTAAGCCCCGTATACTGCTTGGGGTTGCATCAGAAGAATTCCGACAGAAAGCCAGTATTGTGGGCAAGCGATCAACGCATCAGGGCATCGACCGAAAAGATTGCCCTATTCACCTCCTTTCGCCTAATCTTAAAAACCTGCCCATCCCCATACTATTAGACATTCTCATGATCTTGTGTCATTATTCTGTGCTTTCCATAAATAGGGAGACCCCAATAAAGACCCCAACATATTACCCTAAACCCTAAACCCTAAACTGGTACCCCTAAGTTTGGAAAGTCCTTTTTGGGTTTGTCTTGATAAACACAGTTTAGGGCTCAGGGTTTAAAAAGCACCCTTTTGGCCCAAATTCAGATGTGCTGCATCAGTGGGTGGCTCGGGGCAAGGAGTTTCTAAACCCTTATCCTAAACCCCTAAGCCCCCAGACCCCTAAACCCCTAAATCCCAAACCCTAAACCTCTAAAGTAATGCTTGTGGCTTTACAGGGAATATCGAGATGAAGGTCAAGAAGCATGAGCAAAAACATGTTCAAACCTGCACTTTGGCTTCACCCAAGGCAGGCACTACCTAAACCCCAAAAGTAGGTAACATAACAGCCCAAAACCACTAAAACAGCCCAAAAGGCTATTATTCTATATACTTTTGGGGTTTAGGTACACCCATACAAATCATGCAGCAGCATTGCAGCATCATTGATTTGGGTGGTTGTCCAAATTATGGTCCATTTCTGGGTACCCTAAATATGAGGTGTCGTATTATAACAGGGATCCGAAAAGACCATAATTTTGTCAACCACACATTTAGCAAAATACGTACGTGTATTCTGCTAAATTAAGGTTTCGGGTTTTGTGACTACCGTGCTTATCATATTGCATCTATCTTCCACCATCATCATTAAGCATGCCAGTTGTGTTGTGTTCTTGGGGCTTGTTTTCGTACTGGCGACTGTGCTACAAGACATACGAGGAGGTCGCAAAAAAGAAACCTGAATACACTGAACTCAGCCTGAACCTGAAACTGTAAATTGAGGCAACGATTTCCTTGCATAGATAGACGTGAGTAGCCTTTGGGGTTTAGGGAATAATTGTAAACGCTAGCGCGTGCCCGCCTCGGCTGGCGGGGCTCCCACTGTAGGAACATGTAATTATAGATATACAGGTATTTAAGTTAGGTATATAGATACAGTCATATGCCTATTACATACACAATAAAACCCTAGAAGTCCAACTAGGGACGCGCAAGTAGGACCCAGGAAACCGGTGGGGAAAATGTTCGGGGCCAGCGTTCGGAC
>CAJNIZ010047635.1:20890-35478 GCA_905231905.1 Symbiodinium pilosum | reverse complement strand
AAACCCTAAAACCCTACACCCAAACCCTAACCCTGAACCCGCAAAACCCTAAACCCTGCGCAGCATGACCTGCTTGGCGTTCTCACTGTTGGCGAGGCTCTGCACCCGTGTGTGCCTTGTTGCTCTGAGAAATGCTTAGAGGATTTAGGGTTTAGGGTTCAGGGTTTAGGGCTTAGGATTTAGGGTTTAGGGTTCAGGGTTTAGGGTTCAGGGTTTAGGGCTTAGGATCTAGGGCTTAGGGTTCAGGGTGTAGGGCTTAGGATTTAAGGGTTTAGGGTTCAGGGGGTTGAGGGTTTAGGGGGTTCAGGGTTTAGGGGTTAAAGGTTTGGGCTGATCTTTTGAAAGGGAATTATACGGGACATATAATAGAGGATATACGTTGGGTACATAGGGGTTATGTAGAGTGGTCTTTGACTAGCTCTTTGGTTTTGCTAACCTGCTTCTACCTCAATGGGCCATGCTTGTTCTAACGTCTGCCGCAACCCAGGTCGTGAACATGCGTTACGGCAGGTGTTATCAAATGCCAGGATGACTAATCCCCTCCCCCTAATATTCAACACACACACACACCCAATATTAAATGCTCCGAATACATTGTAATGTACCACATATATGGGAGTATTTGATATTAGGTGCGGATGGGAGGGGGGTGTTCAATATTAGGGGGAGAGGATTATCATCAGAGCAAAAGTTGCATCAACATAACGCCGTGTAATCACTACCTTTTACTGGGGCTTAGTAGGGGATAAGGGAATACCTTTTACTGGGGCTTAGTAGGGGATAAGGGAATACATTATAAGGCGATTACATAAGAACTACATTCCCTTATGCCCTATTAAACCAAAAAAGATCCGTCTTCTCAAAGCCCAGAACATCCCAGAACCACTCCAAAAACAAAATGCCCACTCTAAACCCAAACCATCAAACCCCCAACCACTCAAACCCATTCGCTGCTTGAATCACCCCAAACCACCCTGCGACCACTACCCCCCCACTATACTCATCCTCCAACCCTAAACCCTAAACAAATTGTGTTTTGCTTCTGGTCCGGGCGACAGCAGCTCAAGCTTGGAAGTGACCTAAAAATGTGGAAGGGGTTCCGGGTCTCAAATTCGGATTTTTCTAGGAGGACCCCCCACCCTGTAATAGTGACTAGGGTTTAGGGTTTAGGGTTTAGGGGTATAATAGGAATATAAGAGGACCCTAATATAATCCCTATTATCCCCTATAGTCACTGTTACTGGGTGGGGGGTCCACCGAAGGGATCCCTCAGAGGTTATTGGATTCAGGGCTTAGGATTCAGGGTTGGGTTTAGGGCTTAGGGCTTAGGATTCAGGGTTTAGAATCTAGGCCCTACAGGCTGGGAGAAATGGGATCTAGAGGTCGAGAGATTGGAGAGGAATCCTCAAAATGCGCTAGGGATATGTTGGCATTGCAAAGGGATTCTGAGGGTTGCTATTAAAGATCCTATGCGGTCGACTTTGGAAAGCTCCCGTGGGCGTTTCTCAAACTGCATCTGTCTTCCTGGGGGTAAATGGGATGAATGTATGGAACGCCCGCAAGGATTCCAGGGATGCCGTTCAGGTGTCGTAAAGAACTATGTACAAACCACTTAGACCACTTAGAAAGAAAGGCTTCATATAGCTTGCGGTTCCCAAAACTATGAGTCCAGTTTTTGTCCTTGCAATGAAGCTTTATCACTTTGCGGAACGCAAAGCCCTGAGAAACTCCCCTGTGCAGCAGGCCCTGCTTGAGGTTCACAATTTCAGGGCTAGGGGTTCAGGGGTGGAAGCCTGCAAGTTGGCAGTTTCAGAGGTCGTGCTCTTTTCGTTAGAAATAGGGTTTACTATGGTACCCAATAATGGAGAATCAAATGGAGAAGAAAATGGAAAATGAAATGGAAGCTGGGATTCTATAGGGGTTATATAAGCAAAAGACTTGCATCACCGTCTTCTACCATTCTCTTGCCGACTGAATGGAGCAAGTCTAGTGGGTGGCCTTGTCAGGAGCTCCCTAAACAAGCGCGACACCTCTCCCGGACAGCCTGAACAACAATGCAAACAGTAAGTTTCTAAGCATGTGCCTAGGCTTTTGCCCTCAAAAAGGAAAAACTGGACGACAACCCATATCTCTGGGATGAAGAGTATGGCTGCATAATCTGGATTCTTCTCTATGGCAATTTCTGAAGATAGAGGTGATCTATGGACCAAGGACGGCCAGGTATATAGCAGATTATTCGGGTTGTAGGGTTTAGGGTTCGAGGGTTTAGTTGTAGGATTTAAGGGTTTAGAGTTGTAGGGTTTAGGGTTTTGGGGCTTAGGCTTTAGGGTCTAGGGTGTAGGGCTTAAGACTTGATCGCGCCCATTTTGACCAAACAGAGACGAGGGGCTTGCAGCTGATTTGACTCCACAGCCTCAGCCACCTCCAACCTCTGATGGAGGCAGGGAACGCAATGTGTAGGGAACAGGGTTCACATACTTTAAGAGAAGCCGGCTTGCCCTGTAATCAGTGTGACATAACTGTGGTGTAGCATTCCCCAGAACCGGATTCTAAATGGGTGCCTACATTGGGGCCAGCACAGTAGCCTGTCGGATTCTAGCACTTCGGCACTGGCTTCGAATCTAGCAGGCTCAACGGCGCCGAGCTTTATAGCACTTGGTTGAAGATTGTGAAGGTGAGCGGAAGGAGGCTGAGTTCACGATTTCAGGATTTAGCGACGGCTACACGCCAATCTTGAGAGCATACACTTTCCGCAGCAGGTCTCGTCTTCCTGACCCAAACATACGCGAGCCTCTGCCGCATGAGTTATGTAGCCCCAGGGCTCCTATTGGTCAGAAGTAGGTCACATTTACAGACGTTGGGACCCAATGTAGGTACGAATGATGGACATCGAGCCCCAGGCTAGTGCGTGCTTTTTCATTTCGGCCGTTGGGTGAGTACCAGCTCTGGCGCATAGAATTTATTTTGCACCTGCCTTTTCTACGTGTGGACTTTCAGCGCTATCATCCCCACTGCGGAATACTTGGAGGTTCAGGGCAAACGTAACCCAACTATAGCTGAACGTAAAGCCCAGGAAGTATATACATGTTAGGGGGCTTAGGGGGCTACAGCTGCAGTTGTAATTGGCCCTAAACCCTAAGCCATAAACCCTAAACCCCCTAAACTGAACCCCTAGACCCCAAACCCTGAATCGCAGAGGTGTGTCGCCTTATCTGCTCTGCAGTTGACTGCATCTCAGACCGGACGCTGAGCAATATCTCCTGCGACCAAGACTTCGCTGACTGCCAGATACTCGGAATGTTGCATATATGAGCCGTAGTCTGGACTCCCAGTATCCCCTGAATATCCCCCATAGTAGTCCCCTCTAGAATCCCTTATACAACCCCCTATAAGGAGTTTAGATTATGGCTCATATGGCCCCTAATTAGCAGTGGGTGCTTTGGCCTTAACATAGGGTAGGATCAGGGTGCAGGTGACGCACCTGCCCCAAAGTTAAAATGCTAGCCTAGCTGGTGTAAATACTAGGGAAGCCCCCAAAAGTCGGTTGGAACCCCTAGCACATTGTAGTGGCAATAACGGAATAATCATACATCTACTGGTGATCGTGGCCTGCAGAATAATGCTACTAATTCTCCGAATTACATGGTAAAACGCAATGCTCATGCAGCACTACGAGAAGACTAGCAATACATGCGGGAAGCAACGGCACCTGTCTTTCCAATCATCGCGCTCAGTGTAATTTTGTAGTAGCAGCCAAGCCAACAGCAAAAAAACAACATGAGACAACAGATGTAATTTGGGTCAGTCCTCCACCTAGCAATGGTACGGATTGTAGGTATATCAGGGTCCTACTATCTCCATATCCAAGGATTATTGCTGTAGGGGGACTCACCTCAGATCAAATGGCCACCATGACAAAATAGCAGCATTGGACTAGTTTGGAATGCATTAAGCAGAACACTAGCTAATAATCATACGAATACCAACAGTACTATGGCTACTAGTCATACGAGCAAAAATAATGCTATCATTGATAATGGAACAGTGGACTGAATAAGAACGAATTCGACTCTAGGCCCCCTAAACCCTAAACCCCACATACTACGTAACGCCTATACAACCCTAAACCCAACAACACTAGATAATCCTTATATACCCCTGATAAACCATATGAGCTACTGTCTAAACTCCTAGTATACCCCTTAATAACCCCTATAGTAATCCCCTATATAACCCCCCTTTAAGGAGTTTAGACCCTAAACCCTAAACCCTAAATCCTAAACCCTAAACCCCGTATAGCCCTATAACCCCCCTTTAAGGAGTTTAGACTATAGCTCATGTGAATACATGTTCGCCCCCCCATCCGCGAGCCTCGCCGAGGATGCCAAGGCCCTGGCGGCAGAACTCCAGGGCATCGGCAAACCTTGGCAGAAGAATTCCTAACTATTAGGGTTTAGGGTTTAGGGTTTAGGGTCTAGGGTTTAGGATTTAGGGGTTTAGGGGTTTAGGGTGTAGGTTGGGTTCGGCCCCTACCCAGTAACAGCCTACAATAGGGGAAATATTAAGGACTATATATAGCTGTCATATGGGTGGTTGTCCAAATTNNAATAGGGACCCAAACAGGGACCATATGACAACCACCCATATAAATATCATCCAACTGTTGCTGGGGTGGGGGGCAGGACCCAAGGTTGAGGGTTTAGGGTACCCAGAGGGTCCATAAATACAACAATTGGGGGCCTAGGCCCCAAAGAATACTTCAGAAGGAATTATGGGTTCCCGTTCACTGATAATTGTACATGTGGAGCCTCTGGGTAATGCCGTGCCTAAGCAACCGCACCAGACAAGAAGACTGGAGTCTAGCAGCATTTGGCACCCATTAAAATTACTCTTTGTGTTCCAAATACGTTGATTAACATTCCTGTCATAATATAAAGAATTGACGACGACAACGACGACGACGATGACGCTGACGTCGATAACAACGGCGATGGTGACGATACTATTCCCATGACTTATACTCTTACATGGACCTCGACAGCTAGGTAAGATCATCGCCAGAACCCCACACCAAGAGCGCCCAAATTGTTCTATATGTTTTTGAGATCCACGGTTGTTCACGTATAGGCTCCTTAGGGATTCTGGGGTTAAGGTACGGTTTAGAGTCGTCTGCTGCCGCCGCGTGGCGCTGCTTCCTTGCCCCGATTGAAGGCCTGGACGTTGGCATTGCGCTTGCTCGGTGCCTGAAAGTTTTTTCCGATTGAAAGCGTTTATGATCATCTGTTACAGAGTTGCAGGGCTTAGGGATGTTTAGGGACTGGGGATTAAGGGTTGGGAGAGATAAGCTCTAACTGTGCGAGTGCACTCAAAAGTACGACCTCGGGCTTAGGATACCCCTGCGGCTCTAAGTCTCAACAATTGTACCTGGATACACCCTACACCTTGGGTCATTCCCCCACCCAGCAACTGTCCTTAAAGGGGGCCTTACTAAATGGCTATTATATCTCCTATTACCCCTTGTGGTAACAGTTACTGTAAGGGGGAATAACCCGCCTACACCCTAGACCCCAAAACCTAAACCCTAATACCTAGATTGGGCTACGTGGAACGCGTCTTCATAGCTTTAGAGTTTTCAGGGTTGGGGTTTGTTGAGGGGTTCAGAAAAGTTGAAGGATTCCGGGGTTTAGGGTTTAGGGGCTTAGGGTTTAGGGCTTTGGCAGCGTGCTGGCTCCCGATTCTTCTAGAATTCCATCGTCGTAGCTGTAACTTCCCTGGGAGTCCTGCTAGAAACTGAGGATGAAGAACAGCCAAAATACTACATTCAAGGAACTTCCACAAAAGAGAGTGCCCAAAAAGACACCTACAATGGGAGCTCTACGTACAGCTCCTGGCTTCAGCGATCCAGTAAGTGCTGAAAGAAAGCCAGAAGGCAGCAGCTAAGCACCGTCCGCGGCAAGACTTGATGTAGACATGAGAATACTGTGCATTCCTAGTCCCTCCCCCCTGAGGCCTAAGTCTCCACTATTAGGGGCCATATCTCACCAATTAAGTGTACTGGGAGGGTCTTCGTTGAGTGCTTGGTTTTGGACTACCTTCTTGCCCTGGCTGCAGGGATCACAGCAAGCCTTCACCAGTAGCATGGTGTGTAGCATTCGACCCGAAAACCTACCAAACCCTAAATCCCAAATCCTGAACTGGAAAACCCTAAACCTGCACTGGGGGTCCCAAGGCCATCTTGGACTAAAACACCGCCTGTGACTGGATGCACATCTATAAGGGAAGTATCCTAAACGCAATGCTTGGCCTGATGTCACTATCCCAATCCCTAGGGATCCAAGTACACAAATAATACCTACATTGGGCCCTAAAGTCTGTAAATATTACCTACATTGGGCTATTTGGATCCCTAGGGAATTTTGCAGCCAGGAACAGCCCGTTCGATGTACGAGACCGTCATTGACTCGTTGGACGGCATGGCTCCAAAAGGTGGCCCTGGAAACAAATGCTATCTTTGGGGGTTTCCCACAATTAAGGGTACCATTTTGGGGTCCCAATACTAAGGATTATAGTATTTTGGGGTCTGTATTGGGGTCCCTTATTTTGGGAAACTACCATATTTGCTTCTTCAAGTGTTATCAGGCGGTCAGAGCCGTAGCAGATATTGGGCAATTGGCTTGGACCCCGACACATCTAGGTTGGGGCGCGGAAGCTAAAGGCCTACCAGGTTAGAATGCTGACTTGATTCTGGGAGCTGAAGAACCACCCAGATTTTGGCTGGATCCAGCGCTTTGTGGCTATGATACCTTAAGCGCTCTGGTTTCAGCCCAACTTTTGGGCACAAAATTGACAGCGCTTCGGCAAGAGAATCTGTCATTCCTACTTTGATTGTACGCTCCCTGCTTGAGAGGCTGGGAGGCGTCGGTTGAACGGTCACTTCACCCAAGCACGGGCTAGTGCAGGGTAGCTTGTCTGCCTGCAGCTGCTTGAAAGGAGGCTTCACAGCAATACCCTGGCAGCACACAAGTAACATGACGCTACAGTGTGACGAAAACTTTGCGGCCTAAAAGCTTTTCTCAGAATGCAGCCAAAACCTCGCGAGATCCGTCGGCCCTGTCGTGTCTGGCAGCAGCTGCAGTGTTGCAGCAACTCAGCATTATGCACGTGGTTGCCGGACCTGCCCGGTGTTGTTGCCCAAACACACCCAAACATGTACAAGTCAAACGGACGAAACAATCCGCAGCAGTGAGACACGTAAAGTGTCGGCTAAACTGCAGGTACTGCCATGCAAACGCCGTGAAGAACTGCTTCTAACATATGGATATTATGACAATAATGTGAGCTTCTTGGCCGACCCCCTGAACTGTATGTAAACTATCATATCAACTACTACGGGGTATTTTGGGAACCAGCAAGGAATCTGTAATTGATCCTGCCAATCTATATAAGGAACCAACGCCCTCCTAGTATCCTTGGTTGGAAAAAATGGTCACCAAGAGTGGGTACTTAGGCCTCAAAAGAGGGTAGGAGGAGGCAGTAAGACTGTTGATGGAGGAAATCCTGCACCACCTATAGCCCTTAAACTACTGTAATTCCTAGGACATTCAGGACTTAAGGTGGTGCAAGATTTCATCCATCAACAGGAAGATGGTTCGGTGCTGCGCCTAGTAGCTCGGGTAGCTTGGCATCTGTCCTGGTGGCCGCATTCCAAGTCCTGGATTGACCGGGCACGCCCTTTTGGGGGATATAGGGGTTATGTGAGATGTTCTATTGGGGATATAAAGCGATATACGATGTTTTGGGTTTTTTGAGGGTGTTATATGAAGATTTCTGGGGTTTGGGGCTTCCGCTTCATGATTTAGTGGTTTGGGTTCAGACTTCGGCGCCGTGACTGAGGGACAAGGACTGGGAAACATTCGGGTCATATAGGAATATAATATTAGCCCGGTCATGGAAGATGAAATGTCAAAGAACAGGGTTGATATTTGGAACATGTCATGGGCATGAATGGATTTTTGAGACGTTGTGCTTGAGATACTATCGAACAGGTTTCAAGGAACGCGGCAGGTGCTTGTTCCTCAGAGCGCAATGCCGGGCAAAAGGTCAGCGGCGTGCGTACTGCAAGTTACTATGCAAGCAGGACTTCTTGGGCCTGGACTCAACTCTGGCACGGATCTCGCTGTGATGTGCTTCGGACCGGAGAAACCCCAAAAGGCCCGGTCTAAGAGACCCGCCGCTGAGAAACGCTGATGAAGGTTTGAGGATACAGAATCAGAAAGCCTCTAACCTCAGACCTATACCCTACGGCCCTAAACCCTAAAACCTAAACCCCTGGAATAAATACTGAAACCATGCACCGCCAGAGTTGCGAACCTCAAATGTCTATCTGCCTTAGGTACCATCTAGAATACAATGATTTCCTTAAACAGGGGGAATCTGAATATATAGACCCAGTATACTACAATCCTTAATATTGGGACCCTCAAAAGGTACTCCTAATTTTGGGAAACCCTACACCCTATAAATCCCTATATATATATATATACCCCTATAAAACCTCTATATAGCCCCCATATTCCCTTTAAAGGTACCCCTAATTTATGGACTTGACCTGCATTCGCGGATCCTCCGGGCTGTTGTCCAGGCATGAGGCCGCCAGTGGTCTTGGGCATGTTTTGCATACCCATACCTGAGCCCAAGACGTACTGGTGCTTTAGGGGAAGTGGGGTAGATATAGGTACCAGGATAGGGGTATTTTGGGGAATTATATATGTGGATTATTACAGGGATCCACTCACCCCACTCTCCCCTGCGCACCCGTAAGAACAAGACATACCACTGCCGGTCAATACCAGGGTGTTGCGCTGGTTATTGTGTGTGCAGAACGGTATGAACCATCAACCCCTATTGGACACTGATTCGAGCTGCAGTCAATATTTCATGCAGTTTCGGGTTTAGGGTCTAGGGTATTAAATAATGAATCCCTATTATGGAAAATATCATGGACAATACTCAACTACCAAAAGGGATCCCGATGTCCACCCTTCATGGCCCCTTGGTAAGCCCAATGTTGATAGTAGCTCAGTCCAGTAACCTAAAAACTAAAGGGGCTGCGTGTGCATATATATATATATATGTATATGTATATATATGTATATATATGTAATATCTAATGTCGCATGCTCGATAAGTGCACACGTCCCGCTCCACTGGCCATGCCACACGCTACTGACACGTCTAAAGCACAAAACATCATCATTCCACGCACCCAACCCTCGTGAATCTGAAGACACCCTAAAGCCTAAAGCCTTAGGACTAAAAACCTTAACCCTGACCCTTAACCCCTGAACCCTTACCCCTAAACCTTAACCCTGAAACCCTAAACCCCAAACCCTAAACCCTTTAAACCCTTCAAAGCTCATGCTTCTCAACGACACTCACTTGGGCCCCAGCCACAAGCTCCTCCCATGCCCTTGCCACCCATCCTGAGTCGACATTAAGATTAAGGGGACAAAGGAATCGGCTGGTACTAAGCAATTCTATCATCCTTTATGCAGTATACATGTAGGGGGATAGAAGCAGATCGATTTTTTGTAGCGTCCATAGCACCAATCAAGAAGGCAAAGGCCAAGACCCACATGGAGCAGCCGAAGGGCAAAACACAACTTTAGTTTTCATGTAAGTCTAACAGCCGTCTGTAAAAGGGGTAGTATGAAGGGCTATATATATGATATGTACATATACATATAAAGAAGATACAATTATCACCCAACTGCCAATAAGTGGGGCCAGTATCCAAAACAACGCTAAGCCCTAAACCCCAGACCCCGAAACCTAAAACCCCAAACCCCAAAACCCTATACCCCAAACCCAAACCCTAAACCTCCAAACCCCAAGTCTCAACCCTATACCCCAGACCCTCAACACTATACCCCAAACCTTTCAACCCTAGAACCCGAGACCCTACACACAATTGGAGCCCCTGTCAGCAGAGCTGAGGCTAGTTCCCAAGACCTCCCATAGGCGGGCCCATTCCCTTGCCCATTCCGGGACCTCAGGATGCGGTTTAGGGCAAGTTCAGGGTTTAGGGTTTGGGATTTAGGGTTTAGGATTTAGGGTTGAGGATTTAGGGATTAGGGTTGAGGATTTAGGCTTAGAATTTAGGGCTTAGGGTTTAGGATTTAGGGCTTAGGATTTAGGATTTATGGTTTAGGTTTACTTTAGATTACCCCGGGACGGCATGAAGAAGGAGATGGGATGTGGGGAGTTGAAGTTGAACCGCATCAGCTCTGCGGAAGAAGAGCTGTGCTGGAAAGCTGCTTAGACTCTCTTGGGTAGCAGTTCCCTAAACCCTCAACCGAAAGCCCTAAACCCCCTTAAACCCTAAGCATAAGTGAACTGAGTGATTGTACGACTGTAGCTCCCTACTTGTAATCCAGCTCTCAGCTACCCATGAACCTCTAAGCGATCGCTACTGCTTTAATGGGGGGCTTCTAGTGTCTCAAGCCCCAAGAATAAGGACCCAGTAACCTATCATATGACTATAATGAAGTCCTTTTTTTTTGGGAGGGGGGGGGGGTTGGGGGGTTGTAAGGTTTTGTATTTTTTTAGGGTTTGCGGTTGCAGAGCTTTGGAGTTTTTAGTGCTTTGAGGGGTGTAGGTTTGAGGTTGTAGGGTTTGAGGGTGTGGGGCTTAGGGGCTTGTAGGGCTTCTCGGGCCAGGGTTCTAGGATTGGAGGGTTAAGAGTTGAAGTCCAGTTGAAGTATCATTGGCGTAGGGTGGGGCGATGAGAGCTTAGGATTTGGGGAGTGAGAATGTTTGTGCTTGTCTGCGGTTTGTGGTTTAGGGCTTGCGGTTTAGGGTTTAGGGTGTGTATGGGGTCACCCCTATGTTGAGCAATCAATGCGGCATTTTGCATGAGATCTATCGTTTGGGGCTCAGACTTAGAGCACGAAGTTTAGGATCCGCTTGTCTCTACAGCGGGGTTTAGGGTTTAGGGTCCTGCAAAGGGAATAGGTTCTAACCCTGGCAAGGCGTGTCTTGCAGTATCCTTCAGAACGTAATACCCCGGATTACCCCAGATCCTGATTCTTTTTCGGGTGGACCAAAAAATCAGCTTAGCGAAAACTAGGGTCCCTTTTTGGCGGGTCCGCATTACCCGGGTCAGAGTGCGTTGGCGTCTACACTGCGGCCCAACCTAAACCCTAAAACCCGTGATGCAAATTATCAAATCCTTGAACCGCAGGCTTTCTTGTGGTTTAGGTAGAGGCGTCACCTCAAATCATATAGACCTTGAGCTGGCAGACTGCCAGATCACTTTGCAACGTTTAGGGCTTCGGGTTTGGGACCCTAAACCCTAAACCGCTTTTGGGTTCTTGAGGGAGGTTCCTGAGATGGCAACACTTTTTTCAGCCAAGAGCTTCATCTTTGAGTCCCAAAGGCCCCAAAGCCCAAGAGAAGGTTTGTTGTTTAGGGTTTAGGGCTTAGGGTCTAGGGCTTAGAAGCCCTGAAGCCTGGCAGCTGATTGAACCAACTCCTGCCTCATGTTCGAAAGCTAAGACTAAGTACCCACACATCTGCTCCTGGCATGCTGTGGGGCATCATGCTGGCCCTTCAGATTAGATGTAGGGTTTGGAGTTTACACTGAATGTATTAGGTGGACCCCCCACCCAGTAATAGTGACTATAAGGGATAATGGTAATTATATTAGGGGGTCCTCTTATAGTCCTATTATACCACTATTACAGGGTGGGGGGTCCTCCCAATGAGTATACATAGACCACATGCTCAGGAGGCACTGTCACAGTTGAATTTCGAGCTTTGACACAGAGCCTCTTCCAACAGCCGTGTAGAATAATCCTGTTATGCGGAATGGAAGACCTGGATCAATGTTAGGGATCTTTTTTTCTTCCTAAGCTCATGTGGGCTATGAAGCCGCATTGGGATGCTTTCAGGGTGGTGGCAAGCCTCCAAAAGGATGCACGCTCTGAAATGCAGAGTCCAACACCCATCCGCAACCCCTGAATTCAAGAAACCTCTAAAACCATTCAACTGAGCCCGCATAACCCGTCCCAAGCCCTCAACCCCTAAACCCTAAATCTTGAACTCCAGGAGGGTCTAGGCGAAACGGGACTGGGAGCGCGCACGGTCGCCGACATGATCTCGCCGACGCTCTCGGACAATTTTCGCGCCTGGGCGAAGGAAGAACGGCTGATTATCATTTGGGGTGATTCACACAAAAAAAGGGTTTAAACTTGCTGGCCACATGCTTTTGATGATGGTGATTCCCAACAGCGGACGCTTAGTTTCAAAACTAGCTTCTGCAACAGCTGGAACGGCTCCTGGCTCCTAGTTGCCTCCTGCAAGACAAATCCTACGCCGCAGAATCACAACAATTAACTCGTGCAAGGAACACCTCCTTGAACGCCTGAATCCACACCAGTCCTATGGTAACCTTAACCATTCAACTTGTTGCGGCCTTTGTATCCCTATATATCTGCAAGGGTTACCTGATTTGGGCCCGGGAACGCCACTGCCCCCTTGCCGTGAGGCATTAGGGGTGCAAAGAGCGAAAACTTTTGCAAATCCTAATCCTTATTACCTGAACCCCAAACCCCCAATTGCAATCCTGAACTAGGTTCCTCAGTATTTAAGCTCTTCTTCCCTGATAGAAATGGGTACACCCTAAGCACTAAACCCCATGGCGAAAACACCTTGATACCCAAAAAAGGAGGACCCGTTTTGGTTTTGTGTTACAGGCACTCCAAGAAAACTAGGCGGTTCTCTGGACAGGTTCGTAGGCTTTGTTCAAGGAACCCCAACCCGAAATCCTTAGACCATGATCCTTAACCATTATCCAAAACCTCCATTCCTTGCCTGGTTGACTGTGATTATGGAGACCATAGGCTGGGTTCTGGTTAAGGAACTTAAGTTAAGTCACTATATTGGGGTTATAGGGGAGATGTACATATATATATATATGTAGGGTTTAGCGTTAAGGAATTTGATGTAAGTTTCTTATTTTGAGAAGCCTATGACGAAGTACTACATGTACCCATAATGGTAGCTTGATTTAAGTGCTTTAACAGTAACTCAGTAAGGGCCTGAATCATTTCCAATATTCTCGGGCTAGTTTGGCTCTTATGCAGGCCCCCTAAACCCTGAACACGAAATACCAATATGAGGGTTTCCCAAAATTGGGGGCACCTTCTTAGGGGTCCCCATAATAAGGATGATAGTATGTTGGCGTCTGTATTGGGGTCCCGTTACATTATTTTGGGAAACTACCACAAAATCTAAACCAAAAAGATTAAAACTTCAAACCTAAACCCTACAATCCAGTCTGCAAACCCTCAAACCTAAACCCCAAAACGCAGACTCTCAAGCAAACATCTCAATACCCATGTCGTGGCCTTAATCCATGAAACCTATCTGGACACTCCAACATCATTGTGTGCTTTTTGGTCTAGACCCTAATGCATAAACCCTAAACACCCCTTAAGTCATAAAACATGAATACCCTAAACGCAAAACCGTTGAACCTACAACCTAAACCCCAATGTCCCTCCTCGGATTCAAGGCCTGGTAAGAGCGAAAAGCGAGGGCATGACGCCAAAGTCCGTGAAGTCCGTGCGATCCGAGTCGGTTGCTCGGCTCCTGATGGCGGTTTCTGGGCTTTAAGGTCAAGGGATTAGGAGTTTCCTGTAACCCCAATTGATTCCTACAGCTTTACGGATCATTGTAGGTGACCTGGATTTACAGGTAGCGGTTAAGATGGGGATTTGGGATTCGGGGTACTTAGTAAGATGGGTTCTGGAGCTTGTCGTAGGGGTTACTGGGGCTAGTCAGTATGGCTTACTAAGTCAAACTTTCGTCCAAAAATAGGTTCCCCATGTCCCCGAATAAGGTCTGCAGTATCCACAAAGACCTCTTTGCTAACTCCCGTGTGAGTTTGGGGATGGGTAGGGTCCCGTTTAGGGTTTATAGGGTTTAAGGGAAGGAGGGTTTTGTCCATGCTCTTTATAGACAAAAAGACTTTTAACGCTTGGGGCTCAGGGCTGGGTGCCGCTGGAAAGTTGACAAAAAAAACTGTAGATTCCTAACCCTAAACCCTAAACCCTATTAGTTGGGTACTGCCCCCCTTAGAAACAGTCTATATTAGGGGTCCTATTAAGGGCTATATATGACCATATTGTATTTATTATCCAATTGTCACTGAGGGGGGGCAGTACCCGACCTATTAGCTAGCAAGTGATCTGAAAGGGTACGGGCACCCACCTAGCACATACTTGGAGTTTGAAGAGCTATAGCTATTAGGGGTTCCAAGTCTATACTCAAAACTCTAACCCCAAACCCTTACTAGAAAGGCACCGGTACCCCCTTGGGGAGCGGTCTGTGGTCCTCAGTGACCTTGAACCCTAAAACTAAATGAGCGGCAGCCAAAACCACCCATGTGGCATTTAATGGAAACATGAAAGTAATGATTGGTCGCGTCACCTTTTATACTGCGCGCGATAGTTCGCGCCAGTAAAACATGAACATTCCCACGGCGATAGTCTTTGCGACAGCAGATTGCCTAGCTTTGCATCTTC
>CAJNIZ010047635.1:10092-20623 GCA_905231905.1 Symbiodinium pilosum | reverse complement strand
TACATGGGGATCTTTTTATAATATACTCAAAGCCATATTCTATGTACTTAAGGGGGACTATGACCTTAACCCATTTCTCCAGGAGAGGCTTCCCCTATCCCTGAAAAATCACGCGTGGTGAGAAACCTCTGGGAGATTCCCTTGTGTAGGCTTTTCTGTCTGGATTCTGTGGAGCGCTCCTCCGACATCGGGTCACTTGCAGACACTGTGTTGTGGCCTAGCTGCTGCAGCTCCCAACAGATAAGCTCCTTCACATTATCCTGCAAAGGAAGCATAGCACTGCGCTTAGACTTCACATCGTCCCAAGCCTGTCGTAGAGTCATCCCCTTCAAGGCCATCATCAGCGCAACAACCACTGTGGGGCTGCGGTTTGAGCCGTTGGCGCAGTGCACCAGAGTGGACACCCCTGGAGGCGCCTCGCGCACGAAGGCGATGGCCTTGGAAAAAGCTCTGGAAATCCCAGCGTCCCCGCCGAAGTCTGCAACATCCAGGCGGCAGTAGTGCAGCTCGGAATCCTCCAGGAAGAAGCAGGGGACGTCGTCCGCAACATTTAGAATTCGCTTCACTGACTGTTGTCGCAGCTGCTCTCGGTTCGAGGCATCTGTGCCACTCCCCAACCATATGATGGGATGATCTTGGGTAATCTGTGAGGCCCAGATGGCCCCAGACTCCATGTCGCGCCGCCTTTGAAGAGCAGCTTGCAATTCCATGGCTGAAGGTACACAGGGAGATCTCTGGATTGTGATTGTGTGTGTAGAAAGGGCATTCCACCTGATTGTGAGGTCCATTTGATGTAGCTAAGGTGGACGCCCCACCCAGTAATGGTGACTATGAGGATAGTAATTGTATAAGGGTCCTCCTATATTCCTATTATGCCACAATTACAGGGTGGGGGGTCCACCTAAGGTGGCATATACTATAATTCTAGAAGAAGCATGGGACCATGGTTTTGGTGATTATCCGAGAACCATCGTATATATCATATAGGCGTTATGTAGCCAGTATTCCCCACTAAGAAGCAGTGGAAGGACTCTCCACTCCAAGAACACTCACGCAATCAGTATACACGAGCTAAACCGTCAGAGGGCCGCAAGCATGGTGCACAGCAAGCCATGCTATAGAAACACCCAGGCACAACCAAAAAAGAAACCCCAAAGCCAGAAACCCCCAAATACAAAAATCGTCAACCCCGCCAATACCCCAAATCCCCCAGATTAATACTCGAACCCCAAAACCCTACACCTTAAACCTCGAACAACCGAACCCTCAAATCTTCCCACAGCTGCTTAGACGGTGGCCTGGTCCTCCCAAGGGGCCGATGCCCTTGCCGCCCATGGGTCCCATGCCGGGGCCTGAGGTCTTAGGGTTTCGGGGTTGAGGAGGAACCATGGGCTACTAGTATGGGCTCTTAACCCTAGGATCCCCTTATACCTTCTTCTCGACCTCTTCGCCTTAAGGGCCCCTGGAATCCCCTAAAAGGCCTAAGGGCCCAAGTCGTAAGAGTTTAAGGGTTTCTGGGCTTCGAAGATTACTGTAGGGTTTTCAGGCTTCAAGCTATCTAGAGCTTTGAAGGCTTTGGGGTTTGAAGGCTTACGAGCCTGAATGGAGAAAGAATGACAGCTGCCCCAATATGTAAGGTTCGGCCATTCACTTGGAAGTTTCAGCAAATGGGGGGTTGATGTAGGGATTTCATGAGGGTGGGCGTCTGTGAGAAACCTTGAGGTTCCTCTTTGCGGGGCCTGTGTGTTGGGCAGAGCCTTCCAAAAAGACTTTGCTTTGGAGCACAGTGTCAACAGCGTCCTTACACTTAAATGTGTAAAGGCTTTGTACTTGTTCAAATCTTGCCGTCCTCCCTGCAGTGACTCTGACGACTCATACGCTCACTGAAAGGCGATCATCTTGCTAATTTCCAAAAAAATCCAGCAGGCCATATCGGACACCTAAACCCAAGCCTTGATCTTAATTCTTAAACCCTCAACCCTAATCCTGGATTGCCCCTAGCCTTCCTGTACAGACCCTTACCTGGCCGTTGCATTCAAGCTTATCCTAGCTTAGGTGACGGAGAGGACATGGAAGCCCTAACTCCCAGTGCATCAAAAACATCTATGCCAGAATCTGTGCGTCAGTTTCCGTTTCATCCTTCCATGCTCTCTTCCAGATGATTCTGCATGATTCGGGGAAACAACGCATTCAACATCCTCATAGTACATAATCCCTGCACTCTGGGCAGCCACACCCATTCCGCCCATGCCGCCCATGCCACCCATGCCGCCCGGGCCGGCCATACCGCCGCCCATGCCAAGACCTCAGATCACCACGCTGATGGGAGGGAGCCTGCTGTGTTAGCCTAAACCCTAAACCCTAAACCCCTAAACCCTTAACCCCTGAACCCTTGACCCAGGTGACTTAGGTGACGTACCCCTTTATTGTGTTCGGACTGTGGTCTTGGAAATCTTACAGTTCACGGATTACGGTTTAAGGAACCCCTTGAGTAGAATGAATAGAGCTTTGGGTATACTATAATAAGATCCCCATATACCCCATATTCTATCTACTTAAGGGAGACTATAGGGACTAGGGCTTAGGCCAGTATAAATGACACACCTTTCGTGCTCAGGCTCGACGTATCATCTCAGATCATGCTGTTTTGGATGAGGGCAGGCCCACGCCTTGTGACCCCATTTTCCTTGTGAGGACAGGGGGTTGCTGAAAACTGGGAATAACTTACCGGTGCTTACGGGGGAGTGAGGGTATCAATATAGGTACAATTATGGGATTGTGTAAGGATTATACAGGGATCCACTCCACTCTCCCTTGAGCACCAATAACCAGATTCTCCCTTAAGCACCAGGAACAAGGTCCCGCCATTCGACTACACCCGACACAGCTAGCAGACAGCAGACTGCCACAAGGGATGTGACTTGTAGGCGCAAGCGCGATGACATCAAAAGCCTGGGATCCAAATAGCTCCATATAGGTAGTGTTTACCGGCTTTGGGCCTGAAGTAGGTATTATTTGTGTACTTGAATCCCTATATAGCCCCTTTAGAACCCCGTCTCCGTTTCATTTTGCGTTTTCTTTTCCAGATAACTCTCCATTATTGGTATTGCTTGTATACTTGGATCCCCCTGAATAGGAGATCCTAATATTGACCCCAATATACTATAGTAGGTATTACTTATATACTTGGATCCCTACAAGTCTAGTGTAGCTAGACATGCCTTCTGCCCTGGCAGTGGAAGGCCGCTAGACTCTCCTAAAAAGTCCCCGGCCGCCAAAGGCCCAAAGACTGTAGCTTCAAGGCTTCCAGCGGTGTACCCCTAAGGGCCGTACCCCTACATGGTTTTCCTAGTATGGCCTTAAATATAGCCCTTATAGTCCCCAAGGGTCCCTTAAGATCCCAAAACCCATAAACCCAAAACCCTAAACCCTAAACCCTTAAAAGGATCCCAAAACCCATGGGTACAACCCTAGGGGCGGCAGCCTGAAACCCTTGATAGCTGTGGACCCGAAACCACAGTTTCCCTAAGCCCTAAGCATTGAAACAGAAGCTGCTGAACTTTCCTGAGTTTAGGGTTTGGGGCTTAGGCCAAGCGACCTCCACCCATACCACATGGTCCCATGCCTTTTCCGCCAAGACCTGGCAAGCAACAGCGATAAGCAATTAGGGTTTAGGCAGTATGCCAAATCCAGAAATCCTACATGCTAAGGCCCAAACCACAGTTCGAGCAATCATGACACGCATCAGCGTTAAAGTAAGAATAACCGCATTATTTGTCGAAGCAGTTCCGAAGCAGTAGCTATGAAAAGGAACACCAGTTGACATTTGAGCTATAGCCTACACCCCCAGTATCCCCTTTAATAGCCTCGAGAGTAGTCCCCTACATAATCCCCTATATCACCCCTTTAAGTGTAAACCCCTTAATAACCCCTATCATAGTCCCACATATCATCCCCTATATCATATCAGCCCTTTTAAGGAGCTTAGACTATACCTTGGGTACTGCCCCCACTCAGGACCAGTTGGATAATAATGTTAATATGGTTATATATAGCCCTTAATAGGACCCCTAGTATAGACTGTTACTGGGGGGGGAGCAGTACCCAAACTATACCTCACTTGAGCTTGCCTAAGAAGAGGCAAGGCTCCAGTCCAAACAATCCTAAAATGGCCACAGTAAAAAAAAAAGATTACGGCATTGATGAGGATTATAATGATGATGATCTATGATATGATGATGATGCTGCTGATGATGATGATCATGATGATAATGATGATGGTGATTATGATGATGATGATGATGGCTAAGACAGCAGCAGGAGACTCAATTTTCCACTTCCTTCGACCGAGGCAGGGGCCACCCACATGGACTCAAATACCTTAGGTGGACGCCCCACCCTGTAATAGTGGTATAATAGGACTATAAGAAGGCTCTAACATAGTTACTAGTATCCCTTATAGTCACTATTACAGGGTGGGGGGTCCTCCTAACAAATACTAAACAGTTGAGGAAAATATTTCCCACTTGCTTGGCTTTAGCAAAATGTCCAAGGCGCTTCCTAAACCCAATGCCTGTAGAATCCCTACATAATCCTTACATAACTCCCACATAATCTCTATAGAGCCCCCAGTATAACCCCTATAGAACCCCTATATAGTGCCCTAACTCTAAACCCTAAACCCCTATGTATCCAAGGGTGCCTCCACCCAAAGGGCCGCCTTTTCCTCCCATTCCGCCAATGGGTTGCATGTTGCCCCTGGGACAGCAGCAGGAGGTGGCGGTTTAGGGTTTAGGGCATTTAGCAGTTTCCCTACATAAGGGGACTAATAATACTATAATCCTTAGTAGTAGGGACAGCCAAAACGGTATATACCCCTTATTTTGGGAACCCCCCATGTAACGTTTAGGGGTTGTAACGTTTAGACTCAAAAAAATACACTGGGACTCCAAGTCCAAAAATGCCATGATAGTATCTAGAGGTCATATAGGGGACTACTATAGGGCTTATTAAGGGGGATGCTGGGAGTTTAGACTATGGCTATGCATACCAAAAATACCATGACAGTACCTACATTGGGCTCTTGGGAGCCTTACAGGCAACCTGCCACATGAGCCATTGTCCAAAATCCTAGTATCCCCCTTAATAAGCCCTATAGTAGTCCCTTATATAATCCCCTATATGCCCCCCTTTAAGGAGTTTATAGACTATAGCTCGCATGAGGCCTGAGCTCCCACATCCCTCCCCGAGTAGAAGACTGAGGCCGGCGCAGGCCGCCTCCGCCATAGCTTGGGCCGCCCATGGGAGTCTGCAAGAGTCAGCAAGGCATGGGAGGGTTCGCATACATACGGTTGTTGGTTAAAGTCCTGCATGACTTTATGTGACATGCCTCAATATGGAGAACGGCATACATGGCTTTGTCTATCAGCAGTGGTGAAAATTCAGGTTTAGGCTCTCACAATAAAGATGTTAGCGCGTTGGATGCAAACAGGCTTCCGTTTTGAAGCACCACAAGTCCGGGAAAGGCAGGGGCGTCTGAGCGTAAGTACAGCTCAATCCCAATATATCCCTAATACAACCCTAATATTACCCCAATAGAACCTTAATACAACCCCAATATAACCCTAATATGTGTCATGCTTTTGCTATGCTTAGACTCGGCCACCATGGTGCTGGCCACAGCTTGGGTCACTGTGTGTTCTTCCCAAAATCACACCAGAAATGCTCAGAAGCTTCGCAAAAACCCTAAACCCTGAACCACTAAACTCTAAAACCCTAAAACCCTAAACCCCTAAAACCTAAACCCTTCAACCCTAAATACCCTAAACCCCTAAATAACCTAAGCCCCTAAACCCTGAAATCCTAAACCCTAAACCCTACCTCCATAGTTGTTTTTTTGTCAGCCCGGGCTTGGTCGCAAGGTGCGGCCCGCCTGGTTGTCTTTGATCCAGTTCTGCACATGGGCCTGTTGAGAAGATGGGGTTATATTGGGGGATTGTGTTAGGGTTATATTGGGGGGCATATACTGGGATGATGGAAAAGAAAATGGAAACTATAGGAATTATAGGGGTTATATTGGGGTTGTACTAGGGTTTTATTGGGAATATATTGGGATAATGGAAAAGAAAATGGAAAGTATAGGAATTATAGGGGTAATATTAAGACTATATAGGGGTTATATTGGGAATATATTGGGATAATGGAAAAGAAAATGGAAGCTATAGGAATTATGGGGGTTATATTGGGCTCGGGGGTACGGCTAATAATGGAGAATCAAATGGAAAAGAACTTGGAAAATAAAAGCTAAAACTGGTATTATCATGGGTAATATTGGGGTTATATAGGGTGTATACTGGGGTTATATTGGAACCGTGGAAAATGGAATGGAAACTACTATTTAGGGTTTAGGGTGTAATGCGACAGGGGTATGGTAATTCAACACGGGAATGGCCAAATTTCTTGCAGGGAATTGCATCCCACTTTGTTTGGGAAGATTTTTCTGGCACTCGTGGCTCTCCTTGAGTCCACGTGAAGCAAGCATACTCGCGCAAAGCATATATTGGGCTCAGAACAACTTTAATACAGTAAAGTATCGCTAAGAAGAAAAATCACTGCAAGGATGCTTCTGATTCACTGCTGTTTGCTCATGCCCTCTTGGTTTGTATCTTGATCATGAGCAGCTGTCAAATTCGTGTCACTGTTGTTCTGATCACGCAGGATTCAGCAACCTTCGAAACAACTTGTCCTCCTGCTATGGCTGCTCCTCCTCCTCCTACTACTAATAATGATAACAATAAACTACTACTACTACTACTACTACTGCTACTATAGTAGAAGATGGTCAACCAACAAAGCTAATGGTCAGACTAGCCGCAGAGCAAACTCAGGCTGGACAAACCTTATGAGATGCCACTAGGGATTCAAATAGCCCAATGTAGGCAATATTTTTAGACTTTGGGGCTCAAAGTAAACATGTTTAGATATTTGGATCCCTAAACCCTAAAACCCTCAATCCTTGTATACTTGAGGTGCAGGGTTTAGGACTGATTTTTGCAAATTCTCAACCCCAAGGCCCCCGAACCTCAAAGCGCTGTACTCCGAGCCTCCAAACAAATCCTACAGGCACTGTTCTTGATATGGTGATTTCCGTAAATGAGGGGTAATAAGGGTCATAATATTTTGGGATCTATATTGATTCAGTAAACCCCTAAACCCTAAACCCCTAAACCCTAAACCCTAAACCATATACATCCTACTCAAGGTCCAGGTCCCAAACTTCTCACCGAACTAGGACAGCCGTTGTTCACAGGGGAACCCTCATCCTACACGATCCCTATATTGGCCTACGCAGGTCTCAACAAGTATATGTATCAACTTATTTTGTTTATGAATATATTAGTCTTGACTTACTCGTCTCTACAAACACGTAATGTGCGTATGCAGTTACGTACGTACGTATGTAAATACGTATGTACATAAGTACGTATGCGTACGTATGCATACGTATGTACGTATGTATATGTATATATATATATGTGTGTGTGTATGTATATATATATATGTATATGTGTCTGTATATATGCATATGTACTTTTATGTACGTACTGTGTACCCACCCAGCCAGAAGACTAGTGGTGCCGCCTTTGCTCGCTCGCGCGCAGCCGGGTCTGCGGCTGTGATAACAACAGCTTTTCCGCCGCCTGATGTGGGCATTGGGTTTAGGGTTTAGGGTTTAGGCCTACTTAGGATAGTTGTAAGTGCGGTTACAAGTGCTATCATATGGGGATTTCATATACATAGGAATTATAAGGGTAGATAGGAATCAGATGTCAGAAGTAATCTTACCCTACTTATAACACTACTTAATAACTACCTGTGAACCTTCATGGCATGGTTGTGTTGCTGCTCAGAAATTCTTGTAAGGAATTCGCGGCGGCTGACGAACCTGTACCGTGAGGTCGTAGGAATCTATAGCTTCAGGGTTTAGGGCTTAGGGTTGGCCTCCCCATACTGAACAGTGGCGCACTTGTCTCGGATCCATTCTTGATGCACAGCTTCCACACGGTCAAGCAAACAAATCTCAACAGCACCCAAACAGACAGGGAACCGTAGCCTTAAATCCTAAACCCTTAAGCCAGAACCCTACTGGTGACACATATAACCCCTATACATGATAACCCCAAATAGTAGCCTCCATGTTATTTTCCATTATCCTAATATAACCCAATAAAACTTAAGAGTGAAGCACTGCAGACAAGAGAACAAGATCAAGGAAATGAAGCACTGGAAAAAACAGTTGAACAAGCATAAGAGCTATAGTCTAAACTCCTGCATCCCCCTTAATAGCCCCTATAATCATAGTCCCCATACAATCCCCATGTATAGCCCTTTTCAGGAGTTTGGATCATAGCTCATAAGACATGAGAGTTTTTCGCAAAGTATGAGAGGCTGCTACCAGGACGCGTGTTGCACCAGGAACCCCATCGTCACGGCCCCGACTAGACTGGGATAGATCTAGGGGCCCTATAATGTTTTTTTTGGCTTGATAGAGAATGCATAGAGTTTCTACTCGATGATAACTGAAATTCCTTCTCAGGAATATTCCCTGATACAATTTTTGGGAGAAAACCCATTGCAATCCCAATAACTTTCTACTTCCGAGAAATGCACATGCATCAGCCCAATGCACAACTTATGCAACCCTGCAACTGACGTCACCTGGCTGGACCACAGAGTCCATGTTGATCTGTGCCCCTGTGTCCGCAGCCATCTTTTTGATGGTCGCGCCGGCAGGGCCTTTACAGTTGCGCCGATTACTTTCAATATAGGGTATTATGGGGATAATGGAAAATCAAATGGAAACTACGAATATCACAATAAGGAATACATTGGGGTTATATAGGAATAACGGAACGGCAGGGCCTTTACAGTTGCGCCGATTACTTTCAATATAGGGTATTATGGGGATAATGGAAAATCAAATGGAAACTACGAATATCACAATAAGGAATACATTGGGGTTATATAGGAATAACGGAACAGAAAATGGAAACTACTATTTGGGGACCTTCGAGTTCCTTGAACGGGAATGACAAAGGACTGGAGCTCGCTGGGGGCTACGTGACTACATAGGATTTATATAGATGGAACATGCAGCTGTACATGATTAGTTCCTTAATGTAGGCTCTCAAGCCTGTGCTCGTGCCAAAATGCGGAGTGCCCAGGCTGTAAGTTAGAAAGCACATGTAGTTCCCACAACAACCCAATTTCATCAATTGTCATTGAGATAACCATGAACATTTGATGGATACCTTTATGACAAACAAGTCATGGTTCTATCTACTGTTGTGGATGCAGTTCTGACAGTCAGTGTACACAGTCTCATACACCTCTTCCAGTCAAGCACATCCCCAATTCTGTTGACTTGATTACATGCCGCGGAAATGACTGTAATCAACATCAACCTATGATAACCCTAAACCCTAGAGAAAACCCTAAGCCCTACAAGACTACGGGCAAATCTTATAGCTAGCCTTGAAGAATCAGTGCTGATTCTAGTGCTCTTTTGTGCCGGGGCAGAAGTTCAGCAAAATTCAACACGTTACCAACACCTCCTAGTAAGCCTCAATATAGCCCTCGATAAGACATAGAACATTGAGGTCCCTTCTGCAGGAACCATGGCATCCTTGGCATTTCGGCATGCAGGACTTTGGATTGGATCCTGGGGTTTAGGGTTTGGGGTCCTGACCGAGGTGGGCACATTACAACCCACTAGCGTCACTAGCGTTATCTACAGTAATAATTGTAAGAACCCATGGGATGTTGACTGGATGTATCTTGGGCTTTCCCTACTTAGGTCCTGACATGGGCCGGCCAAACTGCGAAGCGTTTGCATGTCGATGTTTTCAGCACCAGTGGGTCAAGCTCTTCTGTCAAAGCCAGGTACCTTCAACCTGTAATCTCCCCTACCCTAAACCCCAAACCTAAACCCTAAACCTTAGTAAAAATGAATGATCGCTCATAAGCGGCCTACAGCAACGTGGACTTGATATCCAATCCACAATCCATTTCAAGATCGCTCGAGAAGCTGATTGCAAGATAATAAGCTACGAGCCCCAACTGAGACGCTTTGCAATAACAGTAAGAGTAGCAATGATAGCAATGACGGTAATGAGAATATTAATAATCATAGTTGTGTTTAGGGTTTAGGTAGTACTGATAGTCATGATTTTAATAAGCACTATTCATAGCACCAGTGTTAGTAACACCCTAAACCCTAAATCCTAAACCCTAAACCTAAACCCCAAACCCTAAATCCTAAACCCTAAATCCCTAAACCCTAAACCCCTAAATCCTAAACCCCTTAACCCTAGTAGCCAAGGTCCAGCCTATGATCTTGCCCACCAAATGGCCGGGGACGACGATGGTCTTGTCAACCTCAACAGGATGCTTGAACCCCTATACTGGGTTGGCCCCTAAAACCGCTTAAAAAAATTTCATATATAAGGTCCCCTATTAAAGCAATTAGGGA
>CAJNIZ010047634.1:18017-35479 GCA_905231905.1 Symbiodinium pilosum | reverse complement strand
AAGGGGGATGTAGGGGTTATATGGGAATATCTATATATATATAAACAAATACAATAGGGTTTAGGGTCTCCCAAAATTAGGAGTACCATTTTGGGGCTCCCCAAAAACAGGATTATCGCCCTTCGGGGTCTAGATTGGGGACCCCTGATCTGTGTCAGCTATCGGATAAGCGCTTCTTTAATGTGTGAAACAGATACTGATGACACATACGCATGTTCCATTATTCTTTTAAGTTTCTGCGGTAATACAGCCAGTGTTGATTTAGTCTTCCCCAACCTGGAGAACCGCCACTTGCACTGTTTGTATACTAGTTTCGAGTTAAGGGTTTCGGGTTTGGGGTTCGGATTGGGGGTCTTGGGCGGACACACAGGGCTCTTGATGAAAACTTGTTCTACAGCTTCAGCATAGCCATAGTCCATTGCAGTACTATGAACCAACAAGCAGCAACTCATTTACTGCACATGTATGACTCCAGCCCAGGAGGCAAGGAGAACGCATGCCTCAGCTGCAGCTTATGGGCTGCTTCTTGCATTGCAGTGTATCAAGATTGCGGCCCGTCGTGTGTCTAAGTAGAGTTGTGTTCTAGAAAAGGTGTTTTCCGAAGTACTGCCATGATCTGCACAAGTATCACAAGCCACAAAGCAGGTGCAGGATGACGTTGATTCTCATGGGCTGTGCGATAGGTTACAGGTGTTCATCCAACATGCGTGTTCGGTCTGGAACTTTTGAGAAGCTTTCCCCTAAGGATCCAAATAGCCCAATGCAGGTGATATTTACAGACTTGAGGGCCCAATGTAGGCATCGTTTGTGTACTTGGATCCCAGGGTTCTATTCCTATTATACTACAGTCGTTTCCTTTTTCTTCTCCATTATCCCTATATATTCCCAATATACTGTATTGGTGGCCAGCTCAGGGCTTCCAATTTTGAAGTCACAACCTGCGTCCGTCCCGGGCCCACAGAAACACTCAAATCGGTTTAGGGTTTAGGGTTTAGGGGGGTTAAGGCCTACGTGGACCCCCAAGAGTATTTAGCATAATGGCCTGGCTATTTTTCAAGGGTTTTGGGCCATTATTGTACCTAATTCTGGGGTTTAGGTAGGGCTTCCCTGACTCCCTGAAACCTGAAGCGACCATCAACCGCAAGTCCACGATTCTCCCAAACGTGCCAGCTTGAAGCAACACTTGGATACTGCCCCCACTCAGAGAGGGTTTACGGTTTAGGGATGGTAAGCAAGATGTGATCAATAGCCCTAGACCCTGAGCGCCAGTACTTGTGCTTTAAGGGTACCCTCGGGGGAGTATCAGCCCTTAAATCCCAGACCAAAACTTGAAATTCTTGAGCTTTATGCCGGCAATTCCAGCCCCTGATCTTGATTTTGCACACCCCTAGCCTCAGCCCCAAAAGCCCATAAAAATGGCATAGCCGTCAACCCCCTAGACCCTGGAGGCCCTAGAGTCTTAAACCCTAAATCCCCAAACCTTAAATCCTAAATCCCCAAACCCTAAATCTCTAAACCCTCAATCCGCTAAACCGTAAACCCCTAAATTCTCAATCCCTAAACCCTAAACCCGCCCTCGGCCTCACACTTTCTCAATAGGAGTAAGCCCAAAGGACCCAAGAGATGTACAGGGACTTCGAAGGAACCTCAAGGGTTGTTTCGGGTTTAGGATTTAAGGACTTATTTTGATAAACTCTCAGATGCAACATGCTGGTAAGCTGGTCTGGCCGTGTAGTCGTAGTTCCAGCCTTGTAAATGGTAGCATTCCTCAAGCATCGCCTCCTGAAATCTTTACTTACGAACTGAAGCCTTAAGCCCTAAACCAACCTAAACCGTAAATCCTACACCCCACACTACACCCAAAACATAGAGAGCGTCTTGCAGGGTCAGTGGCATCCAGCCGTCGCAAATGATGTTGCTCATGCAGGGCCTGCTGCCCCTGGGTGCCTGGACTGGAGGAAGACTTAAAGGTTTACGGGCTTAGAGTCTAAAGTTTATGGGTTGAGATGTTTTTCCTGGTGCGCTTGAATGGGATACTGTAAACGCTTATCAATTTCCACAACAAATCCCAGCAGGAACTACATAGGAGCCTCTGGCTGCAGTAGAGGTTTAGAATTCTGGGTTGGTTTTGAGGTCCAGCTGCTGGCCTGACTTCTCAAAGTTTAGGGCGTAGGGTAAATCCACAAAGACGAACCGGTACACGCCCCTTATAGTTCGGTATGTGAAGGAATGGCGTTTGTAGTTTTTGGCGTCAGTGTACGTAGGGTTCCTTGGGAATATGAGTGCGTCTATATGTATATTGGGGGTCCAATTGGGGAGACCTTGAATAACAATCAAGGCTCTTCTGCATAAATGATCATACGCCTGCTAAAATGCTCGCAAAGCAACGCCACGCGACAGCTGAACACAGTGCTGATGTTGATGGATGAGATACTACACTTCATAGGAGACGGTAATATGCATCAGCAGTAAGCTCCCAAGGAACAGAGGTGGCAAGAAAAGACTAGCATCTATAACCTGATCTCCATAGACATTTTACATGACTCCCACATGCTTCCTTCCTCGGTTTCAGAATGGGGCGGGGGTGCACGCACCTCCAGTGTACACAAGCGTGCTGTTGCTTGTTTGGCAAGTGACGCGAACAGATAGCAAAAGAAAAGCCAACATTGACGTGCCGAACTATAAAATTGCAATGAGTAGCAGTGGCAGCAACAGTTACAGGGAAATTGGCACTGACAGTCGCTAAATCTGCGTAGCTTTCAGTCTTGCAAGTTCAGGCTTTCGGGCCAAGGAAACGACACAGAAATGACAAAGCTGTGATGTCGGAAAGCGAAGGCGTATCCCCAGCTGATAAATCCTTGATGGACGCTGACGTGAGGTAATCAAACGCAACGCTTGGCCGTTATGTGCAAGCTTCAGCTAGGCCATTGTTGCCTGCAAAATTCCGTGTATAATTCGCCAAATGAGCAAAAGCAACCTATAGTTTCAAATAGCCCTCAAAGAAGCACCAGCTAGCTAAAAGCACTTGGCCACAGTATAAGCCTTTGGTGGCCAGAAGATCTGAACGATCCTAGGTGGGAAGCAGCCCATCTTCTGAACATGCAGTAACCTATAGCCTCTTATGCTGACCATTGTTGGTATGGCAGTTTACATAAATAGGGGGCCCCGAATATAGACACCCAAGTGCGAAAGTCTCTGTTCCAAAGCAGAGAGAGAAATCTTAAACCCTGAACCCTAAGCCATCCTTAAACCCTAAACCCTCCCGGTTTAGGGTGTAGGGTTTAGGGTTTTAGGGTTCAGGGTTTAGGGTTAGGCCACCTTCAACCCGAAACCCTAAACCGGAATTTTAAGTCTTGTGCCTAAAGCCTCCCCAGGTGGCGAGCATCCTGCCCTCAACAAGATGGCAGATAACTGGGCCGCCAGTTCTTGAGCTGCATCAAGTTTGAAGGGTTTATGGTTTGAGTTTAGAGTTTAGGCTGCGGGTTTAGGGTGTATGGTTCAGGCTTTAGGGTTTCGGGCTTGATGCGATAGTGCTTTTGTCACCTGATCCCGTAGAAAAAGATAATTTTTAGAGACTCTCGCCGTAAGGGTCACGTCAGTCTAGCGTCCAACTAACTCTGCTACTTGTGCATTAGCTTGAGTCACCACTACTTGCAGGTGGTCTAGTGTCCCCGTTGAATTTGTGGATTTGTGAGGAACTCCGGGCGGATGCAGTCCCAGCAGCATGATGGTTTTTGAGTGGTTTGCTATAGTAAATGTCCAGCGCTAGCACCCGCCTCCCCAAACCCTGAACCCTAATGTGCACGCCTTGTCAATAACTCCCCTCTGGTAAAAGGGATTATGATAGGGATCGTAATATGGGTAGTTCCCACAGTGTGGGTCCCATTTTGGTACCTCTGAATATTAGGTGCCGTAATATATTCTATAACCAAGAGGGGGCCATAATTTTGGGAACAACCCTTATTGAGGCCCTTAAGAAGGAGGGGGTTTATTGATCCGAAACCCTATACTCAGACCCTAAACCCTATAGCATTAAGGCCCTCAAAAAGGAGGGGGGTTATTAATTATGGGTCTACATTAGACCCTGAAATCTTGCGAGCTCGAGGCTCGAAAACATGGTTGGGCTTAGGGTTTGGGTTAGGGATTTAGGGTTAAGGGTTTAGGATTTAGAGTTTAGGATTTAGGGTTTGTTCACACAATCTCAAAGAAGCAGTGATGAGCTGCAGGGTTTGTTTCGGAATGATCTTGGCCGCTGTTCTGAACCCTACTTGGAGGGTCTGGGGGACTTGTAAGTAGGTTAATAATGGGGATACTTAGGGTTACTATACGGGTTATGGGGGTTAGTAATCTACGTACCAAGTACCTTTGACCCTCCAAATAAAGCCTTGGGCTTAGAAGCCATCGAGTATTTAGTGCCTTCAGTAACGTTCAGTTCACCTTTAAGTGACGAACAAGGTCTTTGTCCGGATTTGGGCTGCGGACAGCCTAATTGCTGAACCCCTGTTATATTTTAGGAGGACCCCAGCCTGTAATAGTGGTACAATAGCTGGGTTGTGGGTCCACCTAAACTATACTGCATTGGGGAAAGTCAAGCAGAAGTTAGTTCCACACTGTTCGGGTCCACGCCAGGAAATACATCCTGTCTACTCTTTGGGTTATACTTGAGGACGCAGGCTGGGGACTTTTCCCAGTTCAAAGTCATGCTTTATACTTTGGGGATGTGGCGACTTATCGGCTGTAGTATGGGGAAGCCTGCGTGGCTTGCAAAAAAAATCCCCTAAAGCTTGGGATAATATATCAAAAGTATAAGGTGCCATAACGCCCTATCCTAATTGAGCAGGCCCTTACCGCATGCAACAAGACCCTCCGATGGAATCCGTACAGAACCCCTTCAAAGTGCCTGTATGTCTAGCAAGAACCGCACAAGTTAGCTGCTGCCCGCACCCAGTAGCAGTAGCAGCAGCAGCAGCAGCTGCATTGCAATTAGGGTTTAGGGTTTTAGAGTTTAGGGTTTAGGAGAATATGATAATCTACATCTACAGCCCTCATTTACTATGACCCCGAATATAGCCACTTACAGAATCTGCCTGTACCCACGCATCATAAGATCCTACCCCAGAGCCTAAACCCTTACCCGACCCTTACCTTACTGGGGGTTACTAGGGAACAAGGGAATATATTATGTAGGCACTACATAGGGGTTATATTCCCTTACTCCCTACTAACAACCTGTGAGCTACATGGAGTAGCAGGCTTCTACGAAGCCACGAGGCTGGCTTGTTCTGGATTTGAGGGGCACCTACAAGAAAGTCCAAATGGGATTGCAACATATTCCTTAGGTGAAAACCCGCCCTGTAATGGTGGTATATTAGGAATATAGGGGGACTTTGATATATTCCATATAGGTATTACCCTATACATTCTATGCATGTCTGACGACATGTCCTGCCTGCACAGCTAAGCAATTTCCTACTGGCGCCCTTCAGCTTTTTGTCCTCAGTGCAGTCTGCGTCAACAGTGTGAATTCTACACTTATTCTCTAGTAATGCATGCGAGATTTTGGGCTTGGCATTCCATGATCATCTTGAAGGCAATTCAAGTCACCTAAATACCACTGTCGTTATCACTGCTGCTATCGTTATCATGAACACGGTTACGACTGGTATTCAGGTTTTCGTGGATTTCAGCCTAATTGCAGCAGACGCAACGACAGCAACATCAACAACAACTTCTGTACCATGAAGACCGTGATTCTTACCCTAAGCCCCTAACCCCTAAACCCTATAGCCTTAGAGCCTTAGTCCTAGGAAGGTTAGAGCTGTCTTGCTGGCCATGGAAACGTGAGAGTTTAGGTTTTCTAGGGGTATAATATTGGGGTTCAAAAGACAACCGAAAATATCGTGGAAACTATTAAATTATATGGTTCAGGGGCATGGCTTGATGGGCATTTCCACCTCTTCCTTCAGACGGTGTGCTTCTTCTTGGTGAGCCCGCCTGCAAAGTTTTGAATGTGGCCGAGCTTCCCGTTCTACGCGCCTTTGCGGCCCGTAATATGTCCTCCGCATATTTTGCGTTCAGCAGGAATGCTTACCATCAGCAGGTGAGTGTGGTTACCCCTCCGCCAAACTAGCATGGAACCCCATACAGCCCCTCTTTTTATAGTGCGGTAGTCTTTGTAGAACCCTGTTTCATGCTAGCTTGAGGGGAGAGCCATCCCCCCTTGCCGGTGCGGCAAATCCTGGTCCAGTGGTCAGGTTCAAGCATGTGAGCTATTGTCTAAACTCTAAACTCCTTAAAGGGGGGTTATATAGGGGATAATATACACTCCTTAAAGGAGGGTTATATAGGGTTTAGGGTTGAGGGTCTAAACTCCTTAAAGGGGGCTCAATGGGGGATTATATAGGGGAGTATTACAGGGGTCATTAAGGGGGGTACTAGGAGTTGAGACTATAGCTCATGTGGTAAGAGCAAATTCTGTCGCGCAACCTAACCATGGGCTAAGGCACTGACAAGCCAACCCACATACAAAATAGATGTGCGCAGATGCTCATTGTAAGTGTAGGGTGGGTTTAGGGTTTAGGGTTTAGGAAGAAGATCAACCAATCCAGTGATAGCAGCAATGGCATTCCTTCTTGGTAGTCGTAGTGTTCCTTCCCGGAGGTTTAAGCCTGCACTGCAATATGGTGAGTTCCCCCAAGCCATGGAGAGCGGTTTAGGGCTTCGGGATGTAGAGTAGCTGAGTGGATGACGCTTGACTTTTTTTAGGGCAGTCCATGTAATCCGGCTATATGGTAGTTTCCCAACATAGGGGGACCCCAATATAGACCCACCAAATACTAAAGTCCTTACTTATGGGGACCCCCCAAAAATGTCCTTGATTTTGGGAACCCCCCCATATCAACAGTCTGACATTTTTGCGGGCTAGGGAAGACAGTGGCTATGGGATGGCGTCGGGCACCACCCTAAACCCTTAACCCTAAACCCTAGGGTTTAGGGTTTAGCAGCTCAGGCGGACTGCTGGCTGGAGTCCATGTTTTGTGGGTTCGAGTTGCCAAATAATCTGAAACCATTCGTGACACCTTGAGAATTCTGAACTCTTAGCCCCCAACCCTAAACCCTGAACCCTAAACCCTAAACCCTTAACTCTAAACCCTGAACCCTAAACCCTGAACCCTAAACCTTGAACCCTAAACCCTGAACCCTAAACCCTGAACCCGCAGTTCATCAGCCTGAAGCCTCAAACCCTAAATCCTAAAACCCTGAATCCTCAACGACTAAACCCTTTGAATCCCTCTACCCTAAGTTTAGGGTTTAGGGTTTAGGCCCCCAAAACCCTACGTAAGCCCTAACCCTAAGCCCTAAACTTTCCCTAGGTCTTGTTCTGGGTTGGCCTGTGGGATATCCAAATATTTTCCCATCTTGGTTTCATAAGGACCCTAGGTACTAATTGCTTTCAAGGGGCTCCAAAGTCCAACCAAGTGTAAACCCCAATCCCTATTTGGAGGTTCATGGGACTTGGTGACTATTTAGAACTGGGCTTATAACCCTACTTATAATTGGGGTAACCCCTATAAGGTCATTTGAGGGTTTATAAGTAGGGTGATTAGCCCAGTTCTAGGTAATTACTATTTGCCATGAACATCCAAGTAGACCCTCAACATTTCTTAGCTCTGGTTGTGTGAGGCTGGAGGGACTCCTAGGCCCCGACAAGATCGAGCAGAGACGGCAGGACCTTGAAGCTAAAGGCAGCGCTTAAGGGTTACCTTTCAATGGGATATAGGGTTCAGGGTTTAGGGTTTAGGGGCTTGAGCTTTGATATGGGAGGGGCTTGACGGTTACTGTTGAATGGGAGATAGGGGCTTGAGGGTACCTTGAAATGGGATGGGTACTCTAGATTCTGAAGTCAAACCGAAAAATACTGGGTGGCTGTGTTAACATTGTTTTATATTACTTTTACATGGGATATAGGGCAGTTTCGGGCTTAGGGTTCAGGGCTGAGCTTCAGGGTACTTTTGACTGGGATATGAGGGGTTCGGGGTTAAGGGGCTATCTAGGGATATGAAATGTAGGTAGGGTTTTGGATTTAGGGCTTTGAGGTTCGCGGGGAAATACAGCCCAAGTTGGAATCAACAATGGATGCGGGTACGTCGCATTTTCAGTTTCTGGGGACTCAGTAAAAATGGAAAAGAAACTGGGAATACTTCACCATTCGGGGCGTAGGTCTTAGGATTTGGGGTTTGGGATTTCAGGGTTGAGGGTTTGCGTGTAGAGTTGTAGGATATGGGCTTTACGAGTTTCGGGTTCAAGGTTTATATTACAATAGGGATCTTAATGTTAAGGGACGTCGGGTCTAATAGGGTTCTATAGGGGCGGTAATGGAAAATAGAATGGAAACGAGTATGTTAGGGTACTGTATTGGGGTTGTAAGTAAATTGGGAAATTGGACAAGAAAATGGAAACTACTATAATATATTGGGATACTATATTGGGGATATATAGATATATAGGGATAATGGAAAATGAAATGAAAACTACTATATTCTAATAGGTATATGTTAGGTCTTGTGTCTTCATGTTGCATTTGTACATTTCCAGCGCTTTGGCATCGATGGTGACACAAGTTCCTGGGGTAAGGGTCTAGTTTATGGGCATTGGGAAGTAGGTTGATTAATGTCCTATGGGATGAGGTTTCAGGAACTAAAGCGCGGGAGCCGCGAATGAACTCACCACACAACATGTTAGACAATCCCAAGTGTCCGGACCCCGAACTGTGCAGCGCAACCATACATCAACAGCGCTACGGTTGATATTAACAATCCTGCATTTCCCGAAACTTCTTTCTCCCAGCGCTTTTTAAGGAATGCAGAAGATACTAGAAATAGGTTGGGTATGCCAAGAAGAGGAGTAGTGTATAGAGGTCTAGGCAAGCCCCAAGCCCTAAGCTCTAAACCCCAAGCTTAAGCCTCGAAACCCTAAACCCCTAAACCCTAAACGCCTACACCTTAAACGCCCCTAAACCTTGATCCCTAAACCTTGGTGTTATAGGCCAGCTCTCTGCGGATCAACTGTCGAAACTCGCCTTGGTAGGGCGCCCAGTTTCGCAGGGTTTCTAGGATTACTGTAAGGGTTTCTTTTTTCAGGGGTTTGGGGGTTTAGGGTTTATAGGGTTAAGGGTTTTTAGGTCCACCTTGGGGGTTTATACTATTTGGGAATCTGTGGTTGGTCATATTATGGCAAAATGTCCTTTTTGTTTGCTCGTGTAATAGGGACAAAAGTTTAGGGATTTTGATTTCAGTGAGGCGGCTGCATGTTTGAGCAAGAACTTGCTTGATTTTCATTTTCAGCGAGGGACCGCGTGTTTGGGAAAGAGCTTGCTTGATTTTGTTTGCAGTTGCCTAAGTTTTTGACTTCTTTTGGTTTTGCACGATGTAGATTTGCTTAAACCTGGAACCCGCATGGCTTGTGAAGACTTGCTTTGCAAAAGCATTTTGGTTCCGGAGGGGTAGCCGGGGCGGGCCTCCTCACGAGCCTTTGCCGGGCTCCCACAGAGTCTAGGGGAAACAGCAAAGAAATTTCTTTCGACGCTTGTCTGCTCATGGCCCCTCATGGGCTCAAAAGGTGGATGATCCCCTCTGTCCTCTATGGCTCCATTCAGAATGAAAGCCGTCAGCTTGAGGATGTCATGCCTTCCAGTTATGTTTTTAGCGGGCCGGGCTGGATTTGAAATCCGAGCTGGCCACATCCCATGGTTTGGAAATTCGGCGTCAATTGGAAGGTTGCTTTGGCAGCCTGTTGTACTGTGCAGCCATAACTGGATCAATGTTAGGGATCCTTTACACTTTCGGCATTCCTTATATTGTGTAAAAAGGATGCTTTTTTCTTCCTAGGGTAATGTGGGCTAAGATAATCCCCTAAACCCATACATAGGTACAACTGTGCATAGAGGAAATCTTGCATCACCCAGCACCACCACGGAACTGTAAACACCACTCTGAAGGATACGTAGGATAATAATAGGGTTTAGGGTCCAGGGTTTAGGGTATAGGGTTAGGAACGGTGGTGCGAGATTTCCTCCATCCGCAGTAGGCTACTGGCTTGCTGCTGATTAATTCAAATTAAGCTACCATAAGATGGAGATGTAGCAAATGGCAGGGGTGCTCAACATGTTAGCTTACTCTATGTTCCTTACCAGCAACCCAGAGGCTTATGTAGATTACTCAGGAAACCTTAGGAGGGTGCCAGGGGAAGTGCAGCCCTCCAGGATGTCCACACAAGTTGACGGGTACAATGGCGTTTTCTGGCTTGCTGTCAGGGAACTTGAGTTAAGCTTCCATCACGTGGAAACCACAATATTTCTCACATATCCGTACAGTAGCTTCCCAAATCCCTGAATAACACCTGTTACGACCCCAGTTTCCAGTCATGGTCCATTACAGTAGCTTCGTTTAAGTTCCTCATCGGCAACCTAGCTGGGCCCTGCCCCTCTTTCTGAGTGTTTGAGCTCTAACACCCTAAACCTTAAAACCCTAAACTCCAAACTCTGAACCCTAATCCCTAAACCCTAAATCCCTTAAGCCTAAACCCTAAACCCCTTCAGCTTCCTGTCTCTAACCCCAAGGCCGCGTAACTTGGAGCAATCTTGGATATGTGAGATTCTCAAACAGATCCATCTACGATGCCCTAGGCAGGAACCCCCAGAATCCCCCCCCAAGCCCTAAATCCCCATATGGGCTATAGTTTAAACTCCTTGAAAAGGCCTACATAGGGGATTATAGAGGGAAAATTTTACAGGTTATTGAGGAGAAAAGTAGGAGTTTAGACTATAGCTCATATTCCACCCATCTCTGGGGCTCCTCTGGCTACCCCATTTTTTGAGGAGGCCTCATGTTCGGTTGCCATGGGTTTAGGGTTTAGGGTTTAGGGTCTAGCAAGCCATACCGAAGGTCTAAGCCAGCAAAACCCCCGCATGTCTACGACCCTAGACCCTTAAGCCTCAATCCCTAAGCCACCAACCCTCAGGAAGATGGGCAACAGCACATACAACCCGAAACCCTAAACCCTAAACCCCATGCAACCTTTGAAAACTGGAGTAAGCACCTGCAACTTGCTAGAAGCACCAAAGTCAAGAGACTTAAACGCCAGGCTGTAGAGCGCTTACGTTGTAAGCTGGTCAATTAGGGGTGGGTTTAGGGTTTCAGGTTTAGGGTGTAACGTTTAGGGTTTAAGGTTTAGGGTTGAAGGCTTGGGGTTTTAGGGTTTAAGGTTTTTGAGGTTTAGGGTTTAGGGTTTAAGGTTTAGGGTTGAAGGCTTAGAGTTCAGGGTTTAGGGGGCCCACGGGGAATTCAGGGATATCCATTGGGACTGTGTGGAGGTTATGGGCCCTACCTTAGGTTCAAGTAGGGACAGTTTTGAGAAACTCCCATAGCCTGTAGTCCATAGTTAAGTTACCGGGACAGATTATGTACAGGGCTGACTAAGTCTTAGGCCGTCGTATAAAAGTAAATTTACGCCGTTTGCATGCCATATCATCATCCCAGTTGTTGCCCTGCTTAACCTACTTACTAAGCCACCCTGCCGGTGGAAGAAGGACCCTAAACTTCAAAATCCTATAAGCCCAGTTTCCATTTCTTTTACCATTTAATTCTTCATTATTCTACTACTCCCTAAACCCTCTGTATATCAAATCTTCTGAGCTGTCTGAAAGGTGGTCGCTCCGGTCATGCCACACCACCAATCCTTCTGGAATGCCACCCGTCCAATGGGTTTAGGGTACAGGGTTCGAACGATCATTTCGATTTCAATTGGCGTTAGGTGTTAAGGGCCAAGGAATTCTATTTTGGGTTCTGGGATGAAGGTTTAGGGCTTGGGATTATTGGGGATCAGGGCTATAGTCTGGTCTAGGGATTGGGGTGTAAAGTCAGTGTGTCCATGCAGGGGTACTCATAGGACGTTGCCGCCAGAGGATGGCAACAATGCCACATCCCGGAACTCACCAAACTCCCAACCTATACCCTAAGGCACAAATCCTTAATCCTCTAATCCTGAACCGCAAAGCTCTTTGACAGCAGGCAGGGGAAGCAAGTTGCTTCAGCTTTAATTTATTGGTTTAGGATCTACGGTTCAGGGTTTAGGGCCTCATAGGGTGTTGGATCATCTCAAAATTGCCTACACATTTTTGCCACAACCGTGTAATCCCCTCGGCCTCAGAACTGAACAACCCACCCCGCCAATGATAGTCGTTCCTGGTATCGTATCATATAAGTTCATGGGAAGAACAATACTCAGCATAACAAAATTCATGGAAATAGCAAGAACTACAATTCAGGGTGTTCCCGTGAACACTTGACCCGAAACTCTAAACCACATTTGTTTGTTGACGGGTAAGGGAAATGGTATAGCCGAAGCCTCTGAAGCTTCAAGGCCCTGGGCAAGCGTCTCAGGGAGATGCCAGAGGACCCAGGGTGGAGGGCTTTTGGTTTAGGATTTAGGGTTTAGTACTGTGTACCTTGGTAATTATGGTAATGCAGTGCAGTAAGGGCGGGCAGGGTCTTAGTATGAACGGTATTGCAAAAGTTTCGGGATGTTAGAGTGCAGGAGTTTGCAGTAAAGCGTTCAGGATCCAGCGTTGGGACTTTGCAGAGGCTGCATGGTCGGGTCCAGACGGGCGGGTCCCGGTGAAGGATATAGGGGCTATGCCCAACACCCTACACCCTATTCTATAAAGAGCAGATAGGGAGTTCGGAAACCACACTCATCTACATGGAGGGTGAGGGAGACTTAGTAGGTTTACTTTAGGTGGACCCCCGACCTAGTAATAGCGAGTATAAGGCCAGGATATTGGTGATTTTATACAAGTCTTCTTTCATTCCTATTATGCCGCTGTTACAGGGTGGGGGGGCCACCTAAAGTATACTTATCACCTTTATAAGCTATTTAACAACCCCCAACCCCAGGCATGCCCATTTTTAACCCACTTACTAGGTTTCCACGACCCTCCCAGTAGGGTTCAGGATTTAGGCTTGAAGGGTCTTTGCCCAAGGCAGAGCCAGGTGTGAAAGAGTTGCAACGAATGAAGAAGCCTGAATATGATGTGGTGATTTCTTAGGGATTAGGGTTTAGTTGCAATCCCTAAACCCTCAACCCTGACCATAACCCCTACACCCAAAACTTCAGTCTTTGTGGTTTGGCTTTGAGAGTTCCTAGACGTTGCCGTCACAGCCTGCACAGAAGCTTCCTACGACTCCTTCGAAGCTCTGTGAGGCCATCGGGAGCCAGTAAAAGTCTGAGAATTACTATGTAATCCTCACGTGACCCCTATAAAAAGGCTATATGTGACCCTACAAAACCCTAAACCCCGGGACCCTAAACCCTGAGTGAAAGTTTTTTTAGCTGCAGGACCTTAGCGACATCGGTGTGGCAAACTTGTAGCCCGGCGTGCAGCTTCAGACAGCGTTTTTCATAGGTTTGGGCTTGGGGTTCAGGATGTTATCATGTTGGGGTTCTCTAGGCGTATACATGTATATGGGTTGTATGAGCGCATGTAGGGTTTACGGTTTAGGGCTCTCGAGATCTTACCTGATTATACAACGCACCATCTGGTTCGATGGGGTGCCAGCGGCTTGAACAAGCTTGCTGGTAAATTCAGGATCCAAAAAATGGAACCACCTAATAATCCCCTAGTTTCCACCAATGTTGTAATGGGTTCATATTTGGGAGGTTCCATTTTTGGATCCTACCTAGGATGATGGGCCCCTTTGCAGGGACGATGAAATGCCCAACTGTTGTGCAGCGAAAAGCGGGCTCTAGATGCCATTTGCTGGCAATTATGACCTTTATGCCCTAAAGCCTAAACTCTAATGGGGATACAAGCTTTCCGGTGCAGGGATCATGTTGACCCACAGTCTAACCCATGTGTCCTTTTGACGACTTAGCTTTTTGTTCATTGTCTGGCTTGATTGGGTTGCCATGGCGGGCGGTTTGAGATCTGAGGAGCCCAGAAGCCCGATTCTCCACAATTTTGGACAGTACGTTACATCTTACATCTTCAGACAAACCCTAAACCCTAGCCCTTGAACACGTAATTCTTAACGAGGAAAAGACTTAAACCCGAAAGTCCGCAGTCGGCCTCCTGTATACCGCACGCCCATGATGTAGAACCGGAACCATGCAGTCTCCAAGCTCTTCAAAGGACAGGCTTCGGCTTCAAGGCTTATAGACTTATAGTGTGCTTGAGCATACTTGCAGCTTAGGAAATTCCTCACCTCACGCCCCACATGAACAAATTGCAAGGTGTTGCACAAATAAGTGCACAATGGAAACCAAGCTGAGGAGAGCGGCCTTTCCGGATGGCGCCGTGTACCCAGAATCAAGGGTTAAGAGATTGACAGGGGTTGCAGGTAATTCTATTATATTGGGGTTATATTAGGTTTATAGTGGGGTTATATTACGGTCATATTGGGGTTATATTAGGGTTATATTACCCTAAACCCTAAACCCTAAGCCCCAAACCCTAAACTGGGTTATATTGGGGAAATGGCGCCAAGGTGCTTTGTTTGTGTTCTTCGCTGAACTCCAAAGTGATTGACAAGCTTCGCAGGTGAAGGCGTGCTAAAGTGAAAGGTGACATAGGGTTTAGGGGTTTAGGGTTTAGGGGTTTAGGGTTTAGGGGTTTAGGGGTTTAGGGTTTAGGGGTTTGGGGATTACACCCAGACCCAAAGCCCTGTACCCACCGAAAGAAACCATAAACCCCGAAGCCTTCTATCTTGGAGATGTTGCTCTCAAGCCTTGCTGCAAGCAAGCTTAAGATGTAGGAGCTGAATGTTTCCACCGCTAGATTCAGGTGCTTATAGCTCAGGCACAGGGTTGCTTCTAGTGTTAGCCTTTTAAGTCTGGGTGCCAGGAGCGGCTGCCTAGAAGGGTCTTCCCAAAATTTTAGATCCAATTTGGAAATCCCATTATTTTTGTGCGTGAATAAGGGAGTCCCCTCTGTCTTGAAAGGGAGGGTGGAGGAGTGGGTGCCCATACTTACAAACCCCCTGCTTAGCACAAGACCCAATATTCACTCATCCATCCCCCCTCAAGCACCCTAAACCCTAAACCCCAACACCCTAAAACCTAAACCCGCAAGTTATTGCAGATGACCATGCAGTACTCCCTATCTCATGGCCAAGGGGGGTCCAGACTTCGAGAAGAAGGAGAAGATCCTGAAGAAGGCAATTCTTGGTGTCAGGAGCTTCAGGGTAGCAGTTTCGTGTTCACAGCTTGGGGTGGGTCAACGGGCATCTGGCTTGGGATTGCTCCAGCCTTAAATTGCAGAGCTCGGGGTTTCGCTTGCCTAGGGTTGCTTGGAAGCTTGGTGTTTAGGTGCAGAAGTGCTTGAATTGTTGTTCAATCTTTTCGTTGCTGGTTGTTCCATGGGAGCTGAACGAGAGTGAGTCCTGCGTCCCTTGAGCACCGTGTTGCAATTTTGCGCAATGGTTTTTACAGGGAAACGCGGTTTTAACAGGGCATCACACAGACTTTTCTATCTACTTCGGGAAAAACGTTCTGGGGGTCGGCTTCGAAGATGGGCGACCTAAAGTTTGCTCACTCCGTTTGTCTGGGAAAATGTTTGGGGTGTCGGCATCCCTTGTATTGAGAAGGCCCCTTGTAATTTAGAGCCATAACTACCATGTGATTATAACCGGGTCCTAATTTTAGGATGGGATTGTCCAAATCCTATAATTAGTGTACATGCTACGCATTTTCGAGGTTGCCTCACGAGGCTGTGACGTTGTTTTCAGATGAAGTCTGCTTGCATTTACATCCCCATGTAGCTGTGCATGTAAAGTTTGCGAAACCAGATATGGATGTGCTGAAAGAAGCGTGCCCTGCAGGACTTAAGTCTGTTGCATTTCGACCATTAGTGTTGTATTGCATGGAGTCGGTTTTGTTGGACCCCTTTGGGGGCGTACTACAAATCCTGCATTGCCATAAGTACCCTCAACCCTGAGAAATATGGCAATACATAGTCCATCTATCAAGCTCATGCAGAATTCTTCGCGGTAGTTAGTGGCGCCTGGATAGCTTTGGATGTCCAACTGCCCTACGATCTGCCAACCCTGCAACATGCGCCGCCTACTCAACCTCGGGACACAAGAACGCAGAAGATGGAAATGCCTGCAAGACTTGTTGAAGCTGAAGCCTAAATAATTACATACCAAATGTCCTGGTCCTATGGTTATAGGGTACCTCAAAAAGATCTCAACATGAGCTCGGTAATTGTTCACGTAGGCCCTCTGATCTCAGCTTCGGGCACCTTAGAGCCATTTAACCAGGAGCCTCTGTAGTTTGTTGGGACAGAAGTCGTAACAGAGATGACCCACGAGGAGCCTAAGCTTCAGCTGGCTGAGGTGCGCCCCAAACCCTAAGCCGTGTCAACAATCCCGGTTTCCGAGCCTTGCCAACCAGGTCGAACAAGTTTATTCTGTCCCTTAGTAGACAGGCACATGCCTTCATGCCAGCAACAAGACGATGTCTAGGGCGTCTTGGGTTACATTGTGGCAAAGCTAATTATGCCAGGATTATTCTGGAAGGGAGATTTCTCAATTAATCAGGTCTGCCAATTTCTCCAAAGCTTTTGCTTCGAACCTAAAACCTTAAAGTGAAACCACAACCGCAGACCCAGGCCTACAAAGACGGTGGTGGTGCCGGGAACCCAGTCCAGACAGGAGGTATTCAGAACTCCTGACAGGGTCTGGAGTTACAAGGCTGCTGGCAAGTACCTAAACCATAGAACCCTAAACGCCTAAACCCTACACCCCAAAACCTAAACCATTGAACCCTACAACCCTACACCTCAAAACCGAACCGGTGTGTAGGATGACGTGTATGTCTGGTGTAGGGTGCCTCCTATCCTTGAGCAGTACATACAGTAAAGCGGTTTTAGGGTTTAGGGTTTAGGGTTTAGGGTTGATAATGACCCATTTGGGACCGACCAAAGTTTGTACTACATAGGCGCATATGTAGTTGGACCTGAAGGGCCGAGGTCAAGCTTCTTGAAACAAGACCAGAAGTTGTGGAAAGATGGGTCTCTGACTCCTTTCGAGAGTTCAGGGCTTGGCTCAAGGATGAATGGTTGAGGCTTTCAGAGTTCAGGATTACGGCCGTGGGGGGCGCCACCCACTAGCCTTTGTTGCTCAGTGGTGCGGGCAAGCTTAGAGTCACTTTAAAAGGGGAAACAGGCAACGGACTGGCATCGTGCAGTTGGCGTGGTTGGAAAGGGTGGTGAATCACAAGCACTGGGTTTGTAGAAGGCATTCCCCGAAAAAGGCATGTAGCAGAATTTACTGGCTTGCCTCAAGAAACATTGCGAACAACTTTTTGCGGGGCATGCCCCTTCAAAGCACATGCGACAGAGGTATGTAACAACAGGCCGCGAAAAAGGGGTATGTAAGGGGGGGTGGGGGGGGGCCCGCGACAAA
>CAJNIZ010047634.1:0-14757 GCA_905231905.1 Symbiodinium pilosum | reverse complement strand
TGTAAATAGCAGTAATCTTGCAGTTGTGGAAGTATTTATACGGATCCTATGACCTTGGATGCGCTCGTAACATGAAGATGCTGCGGGCAAATAGGGGGGGGGGTGTGGGTATAGTTAGCATCCGGGTCCGGCGACCTCGGTGTTTGATGATGTGTCGACGGCTAAAAGCTTCTTTTGAGAGTTCAGGGCAGCGTTGGGAGCTAGGTGGTGTGAAAGCCAGCACGTGCATAAGCCTGTTGTTCTCCTACGTAGGCTTGGTACGAGACATTTTGGGGAGGCCGCAAGAGGAGGGTACCCTTGAACATCCTAGGCCTAGGGCCCAGGCTTTTTGTTTGTTTGTGGAGTTGTGATGAGATTGCATTGGGTTTCTGGGGGCCTTGCAAAGGAACATATAGGGATGGTTTTGAGGGCTTCCCAGATAACTCGCTAACTTGACTGCACTATTGAATATGACTCCCTGAGACGAAGCCAAAGGCTGAAGAGCCAGACACCCAACTTACTCGTAGGGTTTATGGTTTAGGGTTCAGGCGGTAGGGGTTGGGGGAATGGATCCCTGTAGTAGTCCCTTTTTAGTCCCCAAGACTTCATCCCTACTGTATATTCCATTCTATTTCCGCTGCTCCACCCTAAGGCCCTAAGCCCTAAACCGTACCACCAGCAAACAAAAGGAGGCCCCATGCCTTGAGGTGCAAGCTCTAAGCCAAGTTTATCGGGTTGTAGGATGTTGGCTGTCAGGGTTGTAAGCGGGAAAAAGAGCATAGATGCCACCTTGTTGATCGTCCCTGAGCCTCCAAGTAGCAGTAGAAACCTGAGCAATTAGGAACATTCTTACGGCTGCTTGGTTGCTGCTTGTAACACGCAATGCCCCAAAAACCTATATCATGCTTTGGATCCTGCAGTACTTCATAAGGCGAAAGCTTAGGACCAACTAGATGAGGGGGAGGGAGATTAAAATGTGGGTATGTAGTGTATAAAGAGAAGGGACAATGGAGAAGGTCTTTCATGGGAACTACACTAATTGCCACAAAAGCCGGAACAAGGACGGAAACGGCGACACCGCACGGCTTAGCCCTGCCGAACGGGAGAAGCTGAAGCAGCAGGCGGTCGCGAAGTCTAAGCCCTTAGCCCCAAAAAGTTTTGAGTTTGGGATTGAGGGTTCAGAGTAACTCCTAAATCCTTTACACTAACTCCTAGACCTAAATTTTCAGCTCCTAGAAAGGTCCTCAGCCTCTTTCGCATTATTGTATGGCTCGAAGACAAGGCGCAGAGCATTTTAGGGCCAAGCAGTTTGAACTTGCATGCGTTCAGGCAGTCAGAGTGTTGTGTGGGGCCTCGGCGAAATCAAGTCCATCCAGTTTCTAGCAGGCATTTGTTGAAGTTATTTACAGCAATCAGGCTTAGTACGGTCGTGTGACAATCTTTACTACGTCAGTATGCAGAACAAGGGTCTGTCCAGGAAGTATGGGCAGGAGGTGGATTGTGATCTGTTGCTTCGCATAGGCCAGCAAAGACATCAAGTTGTCCTATACTTGATTGCGTCTTAACCCTAACCCCTAAACGCTAGATTTTCTGCTCAGCTTGCAGTACCCCCAACAGAACTCTCCCAAACAATGCATGTGCAGGTCTGGTATACTAAGCAATTATGGCTTTCCTTTATGCCGAGATTAAAGTGCTTGCGCATTCCGCGGAGTGGTAGACTGTAGAAGGACTCAAAAGAGTGCCGCCAGTGAGAATTCAGGGCTTAGAGGCCTTCACGGTACTTACAGCAAGCACTAGACAGGAAACATCTGACTAGTCCCTCCTGTCCTAGTACTCGTATTTCCTGGAGTACAAGTCAGCATAAGTTTCCTGTTCATGTTCCAAACCCTCAAGCCTGAAAGCTTGAGCTCGTTGATTCTAAACAGGAGCTGCTCAAAATTATCGATGTGCACATCTGAATGGGGTGTCGGCTGGCTTAGTTCATTGAGAAAACCTTTACTTAAGACCTAAACCTGAAATCCTCACACTTCTTGGCTTGCTGCGGCTGTGCACAAGCAGGTCCCACCTGGATTGCCAGTTGAAACTACCCCTAAGGGCCCAAGGACCCAAATAATACAACACCATTAATATTATAGTATTTGGGTCCTAAAACCCTATTATTTGGGTCCTTGGACCCTTAGGGTACTAGCCACACTTGCGCTCTGAAAACCTAAGCCCGGGACTCCATACTATCAAGTCTGGAATTAAACCCTAAAGTCCGAAACCTCTAAACCCCTAAACCCTAAACCCTAAACCCACAAACCCTAAACCCCTAAACCCTAAACGCCTAAACCGCTTAACCTGCTAAAAATCCAACAGCTGAGCTTCTGGTCAGGAGGAAGTGGAGCGCCAAAAAAGGCCGGTTTAGCGTTTTGGGTTTTGCAGGTGTTTTAGAGTTTAGGGTTTTAGGGTTTTGGGGTTTAGGGCTGTGGTGGGTTTAGGGTTTTAGCACAAGAGGCTTCAGGACTTTTACGGATTCAGGCCTTAGCGATTTAGGGTTTCGCGGTTTACCTCCTTCATGCTTGTAATTGCGGATTTCTTGTCACGACTGCCATTACCGGCAAACTAGCCGTGTCGTACCCCTGAGGCCATACCCCTAGAAGGTTCCCTTAATATGGCCCCATTATATAGCCCTAACATGAGCCAATATAGCCTATAGGGTTCCTCAAAAAGAGAGGGGTGCGACCTTGCCCGAAAACCTAAACTGTAGACCCTAAACCCTAAACCCTATGGACCCTAAACCCTAAACCCTATGGACCCTAAACCCGAGATCCTAAACCCTAAACCCTTAAATCGCGTGGCTCCGAGGCAGACTGAAGCCGACTCCCGCCGCATCGTAGAGAGGGACAGGCTGCTTGCCCCTGGGCTGCAGCTTAGATTTCCTGGGTTCACGCGCTTTAGGGTTAAGGGCTTTCAGGATTTTGAGAACTTAGCAAGTATACTCATAGCCCGTCAAAGCCATAGATATCCCCGGTTATACCCGTTATTATGCTACTTACTATATCAGCCCCCCTGACCCCAAACCCTAAACCTCATGAAATAATGGAGTAGTGTTCATTTTCCTTTCCATTATGACTAAGACCCCGTGACCCTCCAAGTAGGGTTTAAGGGTTTTAGGGGTCTAGGCAGGGGTTTTTATTCGAAATGTGCAAGTCTAGGCTTCAGGGGTTTAGGGTTTAGGGGCGTACAGGGTTCTGAGTTTAGAGTTTGAGGTGTAGGGTTTAGGACAGGGGCTCAGGGCTTGGGGGGATTTAAAAATTTCGGGAACTTGTTGGGCCCTAAACCCTAAAACCTTAAGCCCTAAAACCCTAAGCCCTAAACCCTAAACCCTAAACCCTAAGCCAAGGGTCTCAGGGAGCGCGGGGCCCGAGGATCCATAGATGTGGATCGTGTTGAGTGATCTTGTAGAAGCTTCCCAAAACCTTCCCTACCTGGACCCCAAAGGCAGGAAGAATGAGGGCCCAAAACTCCATAAAGCAGCCCAAAACGCCATCATTCTGCATACTTTTGGGGATCAGGTGAACCCTAAACCCTGAACTTTTTCCGTCATTGTTAATGGGATGTTCCATTCGATTCTCTATTAGGTATCAGCAGGTCTAGGCTCAAAGGCATTTAGCCCCAACACCTATACTGTATGGCCTAGCTGTCAGGCCCCAGATTGCAAAGTTCGGACTTGAAGTTGGGTATGGAGAATGAGTCTCAAAGAGCAGCAATGATGTTGAAGGTTCGGGATCTGAGGTTTCTTGAGGGTTTAGGGTCTATGGGGTCTATAGGGTCTGTAGGGTTTAGGAGGTTTGGGGGGTTTAGAGAGTTTAGGAGGGTTTAAGGTTTATAGGGTTAAGACGTTAGAATTTGTGCTTAGCCTGCCGGATTTGGGTTTCAGGGCTTTAGGAATCCGAGTGCGGCTCCTTTTTGCATGCTCCAAATTCGCAGGCTTCACAAGTTACCCTGCAGGCCATGATGCGCGTCCTCCTGAAAGACATGGGTTTCTCAGATTGTTCCTTTTGAGGGCCTCCGATTTTGAGGAATTCCCCACTGAGACCAACAAAGCCAACGGAGGTGCGGCGGTGAAAACCCTTCCCCTCAACCCTTTTCCTGAAACCCTTATGTTTTGGGTTTTGGGTTTCCCCGCCCCCAGACCCTTGAAACTTCTAAACCCCTAAAGCCTTAAACCCCTAAAGCCTTAAGCCTTAAACCCTAAACGCTAAGCCTCTACATGCCAGTGCCCAGCAGCGAAGCTTGTCGGACTTGGAGGGTCGGGAGGGCTTGCTAATCAAAGTCTTAAGACTGATACGCCATGTAGGCTGTAGTCTAAACTCCTTAAAGAGGGTTCGTATAGGGGACTCCTATAGGGCTTATTAAGGGGATACTAGGAGTTTAGACTATGGCTCATGTAATAGTACCAGATCTTCCAGTATTAACCTACATGCTACCTCCCCTCAATCCTACACCCCTACCCTTAAGTCATGTAGTTCAATCCTTACCAAGTCTCCCTGCCCCTCTGACCATTAAACCATAGAAGCCCAGCTTCCATTTGATTTTCTTTTCCGTTTGATTCTCCATTAACCCTAGACACCAAACCTGAACATGAAGCCCACCTTGCACTCCGAGTAGGGGGATTGTACCACAGACTCTACATCCCAGTGGACCCTGCGAAGCACACACAGACACTGTAGCGCCTGTAAGATACCCAAACACACACCCCTTCCCCTGAGAAAGGGCTATCGCAGATGCCATGATTTTGTGGAACCTCGACTTATGCACATTGAGATTCTTACGGTTAATCTTCTAACCCAAGCTCAAAATCCTGAACATCGAGGGTCTAGGGTTCAGGGTTAGGGTTTAGGGTTACCCCTATATCTGTACACCCTACACCCTACCGGCCATGGCAAAACCGGAGCGCGTGGAATTTCCGGCTGATGGCCGGCGGGCGGAATATCGCGTGGATGCCGTTGTGGAGGCAGGATTGGGGGGTAGGGCGCATTGGTGCTGGTTGGATTCATTATTATTAGGTTAGGGCTTGAAAGGCGGGAATTTCACGTTACAGGCTTGATGGCCTGGAATTAGAGATGTAGCTTGTGTTCAGGCTTGTTGTGCTTGAGAGGGCCGTGGTGAGGGTCTTGGACCCTTGTAATCAGTAACTCCCCAACCCCCATTCAAATGTCCTATGGGTTGTTTGACTTGGTATGATATCCCCATATGCCTTCGTCTTTGTGATCAGTACTCAGTACCCCTCAAAGGCAAGAACTAACGCTCTGGAAGCCTGACTGAAGCCTAAACCCCATATATCCTTTCCTTCAATCTGTACAGATTGTGGCAACCCGTAGATAGCATCCTTGGAAACGTGTGAGTAGTTTTCTATTTTGGGCTTCTATACTCGCTAATAGATAGATCATGTCTTCCTTTTGGTTACATGCTTTTTTGTAGCAGAATTGAATCTTAATTGGTTCAAGCACCAAAAGCAAGGAGGTAAATCACAATCCCCAGGACCCGGTACCCCATACATCCACACCATATATCCCTAGATATGCTATTGTCTGTATGAAACATCAGAATTGGAATGCAGGCCAACCCTAAACCCTAAACCCTAAATTCTGAGCCTAAATCCCTTCGTCGAAATTGAAGAGCAGGTCAACCGCTGTTTGAATGGCGAGACTCTGACGCTGCGGCCCGTGGGTCCTCTGAGCTACTTTCGGCTCTTCTGGGTCGAAATTGAGCATGTTTTAGGGTTTAGCGGTTTAGGGTTTAGGGTACCTGAGCCCTAAAAGTATGTAGAATAGTGGCCTTTTGGGCTGTGTTTAGGGGTCACTGGGCTATCATTTTACCTACTTTTGGGGTCCAGGTGAAGCTTATCAAATTGTATGGTGTTGGAATCTTAATGCTGCAATTGGAAAATAAGGTGTGTTATATCAAAACCCAACAGGCGAGGTGTAAACTTTCAGCTGTTGCTTGCTTCTATGCGTCAACCTTGTGTGTATGTTTTTGGATTGTAGATTTTAAGGCTTCGAGAGCTGGGGTTTCCCGATAATCCACTATCACAGAAGAACCTCCATATGGGGATGATATAGGGATAATGGAATAGAAAATCATCATCTACTACTACTACTACTACTACTACTACTACTACTACATCTACTACTACTACTACTACTACTACATCATAATAGGATATAATTCATATTAATATAGATATTTATATCTATATTTACGTATTTATTTATCGGGCTTAATAGGGCATGGTACACCTGGTGGTAGTTTAGATGGTACACCTGGTGGTAGTCTAGACTTGCGGCGACTGCCGGGCTACTCCATTTTACAGCCTTACATGGAAGCATTTGACGGCGCTTGTTGTGCTTTCAGCAAATCCAATCTCTGCTGCTTGGAGGGTCAGGAGAGGGAGCGACCGCCAAAAAAAAATTGACCATCACCCCAGCTATCCCTTTCGATAGCATACCTGCTGAGTCATGCTGACCTTCCAAGTAGGTTTCTGCTCAGCCTGTACCAGACGGCGACAGATTTCGAGGCGCAGCGACCACTCTCTCCACGATTGCAGAAGCCTGAAGTATAGAGCTATATACAAAGATGCTGCTAATGTAGCTCTCCATCTGGGACCCTAAGAAGCTGTAGTACACCGTGGTTCCCCTATTCTTGCAATTAGGCGCATATGGTGCTCTCAAGCGGGTAAGAGTGCGGCAGCGACGGAAGTCATCCTGTTCGTGTGTCCTGGTGGGATGTAGAAACGAGACGATCGGAAGCACAGAAATGATCTGAAGCACTAGTTTAGGGTTTAGGCCATAAGCCTTAGATCCTGCGTAGTTCGTTCCACACACCCACAAAGCCTTTGTGCAACAGTCTAAGCTCAAAGTCAAACTGAAGCAGCGTTGGATGCTTAGCTATCTTCAGTGTTCTGGGTCAAAGTAGTGTAAATCCTGCAAGGAGCAAACAAGAAGAGCAATCTCAGCACCAGTGGCACACACAGCGAAATAATGGAGAATGGTAGAAGGAATTTATGTGTGATGGAATAAGATGAAATAATTGGCCCTGAGTCTGAACCTCACCTGAGCACCCTAATTCTCAACCAAAGTTGGGTTTGGGGTTTAGGGTACACACTGTAAACCTCAAGCCCAGAAACTTGAACCCTATTTGTCGAGATCGAGACCTTGCACCCCTACATCATAAACCCAAGCCCTTACCCCTGAACCTTGCCCCCAGACCCTTTAGACCCTCGTCTGGGTAGCTGTTAAGGTACTGTGACAAGGCAGCCTTATTATTTATTACAAACCTATAAGAGGGTAACTCAAATTAAGTTCCTTCATGGCAACCCAGGCATCCCCAATCTCTGAGCGGCAGGTCGTGCTCGTTTCCCATTTCGAGCTTCTCCCTCCGCCTGAACTCGCAGACGAAGTGCCGGGGCGCAGCAAGGGGTGAAGTTCAGTGTTAAGCCCTAAAACCTGAACCGCGTTGGGGTCTTAGAGTTGAAGGTGAAACTTCAAAGGGGCTGGTGGCCTGCGGGACTTCGAATTGTGTAGGCCCAAATAGGATTTGACTTTGATGGTGTCGGGCTTGAAGGGAGTTTGCATGGGTGTCAGCAGATGACATATAGGGAGTCAGGTCCCAACCAGGGCCGAGCGAAGAGTGTGGTTCAAGTCCAGGGCCCCGGGCGTAGTTGAATTTATCGCTGTTGAGGGAGTTGGTGATAAGCTGCGTTGTGCTCACCATGGGACCCAATGTGGGCGCTTTCCCAGAAGCACTGTAGTCTTTTAAGGGCACTGTTGAGGGTTCTAGCCTATCCAAGTCTCGCCAGGCTGCTTACGACCTTCAGTTGGGGGCTAGAGCCTACTATGTAGCACCTTTTGGGTAGTCCTAATAGGAGTCCTAACCCAAAAAACCATACAAACCCAAAAAGGAACTGCATTGGCGGGTCTAGAATAGGACTTGGGATGAGGGCTTTACGGAGCATCGAACCTAACCAATCAGAAGGTTCATGATGGATATCTTCCATTTCCCGTAGTTTAGGGTTTAGGGTTTAGGGAGCTATTAACCTCAGTCATTGAAGTCAAGGCGCAGGTCGAAAGCATAGATAGGCGGGGTATGTATCACAACAGTCCCTCGAGATTCCTATGACTGTGCTGAAAATCTTTGCATGTCCCTGGAGCCCCCATGTTTAAAGAATTCTCACGTCTTCACACTCCGGCTCCCCGAAGCCCTAAACCCTAAACCCTAAACCTTAACCGGTCAGAATTCCCGCAATCCGATGCAGGCATGAGGGTTCAGGGCTTTTGGTTTTCAGGACCTCCCGTTGACTAATATGGAACCCCCAAAAAAGGCCAGCAGGGTTTTGGGGGGTTCCTTGCTAGTGCCTGGAGGAGGGTAGTCAGCGCTTAGCACTATGTTTTCCAGGCTGCCAGCCGCCTGCACAAAAAGCGTGAGAGTATGTGGCAACGGAGGAGCTGCTTAAGACCAATCCTTTGCAATATTCGCTAAAGAAACATGTAGGGGTTTCCCAAAATTAGGGGTACCCTGTTGGGGGTCCCTATAATAAGGACTATAGTATATTGGGGTCAATATTGGGGTCCCCTAATTTTGGGAAGCTACCATATAACCTCCTTACAGTCACCATCTGTTGCAGAGGTTTTCAGGCACATCGTACGAAGTTGGATGAGCTCACCCTTCATCGGATATCGACTCATTATGTTTCGTCCAGTTGAGAAACATCCATAGAAGGAGTAGGATACATCCACAACACTTAAACAGTGATCCCTACATCATCAACGAGCCATTCCCCTGTCAAAAGTAAAACTCCAAACCTCCATTACTAACAAATATTCCCCACATGGAGTTTGCCTGGAATAGTGGGTCCCAATATGATATAGACCCCCAACATGCCACAATCCTTACGAAACGGACTGCCAAATCAAGGGTCCCTAGTTTTTGATATTGTGGGGAAGCCTTCAGAACCGTGGGGTGGGGGACTTGGTACGAGAAAGGATTACGGAAAAAGCCTCAAACCCCCTAAGCCTTGCGTCCAAAGCCCCTAAAACCAGAAAATCTTTATCCCTAACCCTAGAAGACAGCGAGTGAGGGCCCTGATTTCAGGCGCGGAAAAGCGCGTGCTCGGCCCTAGCAAGCAAGAAGTCTCACGTAGAAGCCTCGAGAACCTCAAATAGATCTCGAGAGAATATTCACAATTATCACCCCCAAGTCTTAAACGCTCAATTACCAATAGTATGGTCCTAGGTTTATCATATAGGGTACCTGAAATAGACATCAAAACAATAGTCGGCAATCGTTTAGGCCCTGACGTTACCAAAAAATGCCCTGGCCTTCGAAGATATAAACCCCAAACCCTAAACCCTAAACCCAAGGCCTGGGCCTGCATGGATGTGGAATGGGAGTCGCGGGCCTATAACGGTTTAAGGTGTAGGTTTTGGGGGTTTTTTCGGATTTAGGGTTTAGGGTTTAGGCAGGGTTTGAGGCCTGTGATATTTTTTTCTCCAAAGGTAGGGTTCAGTGTTGTAGCATTCTCGGGTTTCCGGGTACCAGGATTTCATGACTTTGGGTGTTCAGATTTTGAGGGCGGTATGCCCTAGGAACCTGTAGCGTGGTTATCGGACTTTTTAGTAGGGTTGAGGGATTATCCTAAACCCTAAACCCTAAACCCAAAGATCAGAATATAGTTCGGCTCCAAGGCTTATTATTCTTCAAAGTAGCCGCAAGCTCCATGATGCCAGGGATGTACATGTGTGGGTCACGAACCCGTTATATGTCTGGATGTAGTCAAGGGTGGGGCATGGTGGAGGGCTTTTGTTTTGGAAAAGGCGTTAGGGTTTTAGATTTGAGGATTTTGGCAAAGGGTGCAGGTGACTTCTGCCGCCCCATACCTCAGGGCATTTTCATGTGACTGTCATACAGGTGTTGATAGGATATTTCTGACTCATGTCACTTGATGAGGTATAGATCAGCGTCACAGTTCAGACATGCTGTTCATGTGCGCCATGTTCTTGATGTTGGCCCGCCAAAGCCCAAAATCGTAGCCTTAAACCCAGAACCCAATATAAAACTCAAACCTTGAATTCACCTCACACCCCAGATCTAAGCAAAGAAGAAGAGCCTAAAATCATTCAGAACCCTGACACCCTACATTGCCCCTAAACCCCAAAAGCCTAAGATCCTACAGTTCCGAATATCCTGAAGCTCTGAACTCTAAAGCTGTAACATCCTGGAACCCTGAGCCCTACGTGTCGCCTCCCGAGCCCTCGAACTTTGTTGGAAGTTTGCATAAAGTAGGGCGTCTTAAGATATAGTTGAGTCTATATATTTGGTGTCCAATATCCTGTAAAACCCTGCCATAATTTTCTCGGACGGCAAACGTGCGACCTGAAATGGAAGCCCCGCGGGCAGCTGACCTTTAGAAGTAAAGGGTCTCCATGGAGTTCCATGTTAGTTCGGGGTTGTAGATCTTTTGAAGAAGCTCATTTGTTTGTGTTTAGTATGGCTTCCCCCTCTAAAAACCCGAAATGCATCTGTTTTTCATCGGAGGGCACTGCGGACGTAAGCTATTCTTCCCCGAAGTCTGGGAGCCCACCATATGGGAGTTTCCAACAATGGGATTTCCGCTTCTCTACCCCCAATTGCTCTGGTCTTATTAAGGGCACCACTCTCAACCCTAAACCCCTATACCCCAAACCCTATTTTTTTTAAAAGGTTTTCAATCTCCAGCAAGTTCTAAACTTGTGGACATGCCTGACTTTTCTGGCATTGAAACACAGGCTAAGACCTGCGGCTGCCTCATCTAGTACCCTAAATACGAGAGGCCGTATATTTGGGACTCATATTGGCATTTTTCATTTTTTTGTATGTGGTCCTTCCTAGGGACCCAGATAATTACATTTACTCCTCACTTATCCCGCGGGGCCCCTTTTTGAGAAGCCCCAAATCAAGTGACAACGAAGGTTCACCCTCTTCAACTGGAAGTCAGTCGCTGGGATGGTTCAGAGCAATTTTGTACTGCATCAGGAAGGGGGTTTGGGTTTAGGGTCGGGGCATAGGGGTAGCTGTCTCTGACCCATAGGATTAAGCAGAATTTCAAATGGTCCGTGTCAGAGATCCCGGGGTGTTGGGAAGACATACTATAGGGGCTTAAATACTTATAGTCTTAGTATATGGTACCTCAACTGGACCTCAACATGATATTGGTAATTATTTAGGCCCGTGTAGTATTTAATATTGGGGGATGAGGATGCTTGAGGTTAGGAGGAATCCCGATGTTTTGCCGTTGGGGCGGCTGGGAGTGTTGAAGTAGAGCTGTTATTTTCCGCGAGTAGCATGGAAAGGTCGTTTGGGTGGTCTGACGTGTGGGTTGTTCTCAAAATTATGGGCCCCCTTTGGTTATAGACTACATTACGGCACCTAATACCTAAACCCTAAACCCTGTTAGTAGTACCAAAATGGGACCCTCATTTTGGGAACTGCCCATGAGACAAGGTCATGTGCTGCGTGTACCATTGCGTCTCCGGCAAGCAGACGTTCTCCTCCAACGCCACTACTTTTATGTTTATGGTTTTGGGATTGGGGTTCAGGGTTTTGGGATCAGGTCCAGGGTTCAGGGTTTAGGGGTTTAGGCCTCAGGGATTGCAAGTTTTTTAAGACATGCATTGCATGGCTTCTGCAGAAGTACGACAGTCTGATCTGCTCCAAGATGGGTTTTTGAGTATCAACCAACGGAAAAGGAGTCAAAGCCCCTCCCTACGGTAATAAGCGCCTGTGAGCAAGGAAAGGGTGGATCCATTCCATCCATTCGTCGTAATGGACCAGGAGGACCTTTAATGCCTTGAGGTTTAGGGCTTCGTGCTTTACCCTCCACCAAACTAGCATGGAACTACAGACGCGTTTGAAAAGGAGCTGTAGTCCTCGCAGGGCCTTTTTGGGAGGTTGCATCTTACTTTGGTGGAGGTTGGGGAAAAGCAGAGTTTACTGGATGGGATTCTGAAGGCCATCCGCATACACTCCCACATCTCATAACGAATCCTTCCAGTGACAAACAAGAAATACTATCAGATATTTTTCATATGTTTTTTGTTATTTCCTTGGGTGGTCGTGTTTTAGTGAGAACCTTGAGAAATAGATGTGGTTGTTGTGTTCAGTAAGTAGGTAGTTTAACCCTGAACATGAGAACCCTGAACCCTAAACCCAAGAACCCTGAACCCACAATCCGACAGCAGGGGCTGCGGACCACCCTGCAAGTGTTCATCTTACGGCGTTTCGTCTGAAAAGCATGCCATCTGATCATTCTGTTCGCGAGGGGGGCTGGGGGGTGTGCTGCGACGCCCAACCCCTCCCCCATGGTTTTGTGGTTGCAAAGGCGGGGCTATCATCACTTTTGTCGGCTTATATGCGTCAAGAGCAGAATTCTCTTGGGCGCGGGCTCACAATTCGATCCCATTCCAGTCCCCACACGCTGCCTGCACGAAGTGCAGAATTGTCGTCGCTGTTGGCGGCTATTTTTCGTAAAGTTTAGAACTGCTGTCGCGTTTTGGCACGATTTCAAGTCGTGTCGTAATGAGCACCACGCTTGGGCAGGAGTAAAAATTGCTTACCAACGTTTACCAAAAACTCTCCACTGTAGAGATATACGGTTTCGGCGTGACGCCAAGTCCACGTATTCAGAGTCGCAGACAGGTAAATACATGGAAGCTTTTGAAAATTGGTCATAACTAGTTCCGAAAAGGGACCCTCTTATTCCTATTCCGTTCCCTATATATCCCTTGGGCTCCCTAGAGGGCCTAGCAGGCTTCAGAACATTTCAGACCCCTGAGTACCCTCAAAAGGCGCAATAGCAGCTCTGGAAGGCTTCTCAAACAAAAATGAGAAATGAAGGCCCGCTGAGGCCTTCATCTGGGTGCATGGGAGTCCTGGAAGGCCTTAAAACCTTTGAAACCGAAAAAAGTAATTAACACCAAAAACACATAGATGAGACATAAGATGATTCCGTTATAGGATTCGGGCCGGGAGTTTACTACGGCTACCCTACCCTAGAGCCCAAAGAGACTTCAAGCTTTCGAACTAACAGAAGGCAGTGCAAGTATAGAACCGCAAGCCGCAGGTGTTTTTGAAGCTTAGGCAAACATACCAAACCCTACAGTCCCTCTTAAGTAGATAGAATATGTGGTATATGGGGATCTTATTATAAAATACCCAAAGCCATCTTCTATCTACTTAAGGGGGACTATAGACCCTAAACCATGCAGCCCAAGAACGCTCCAATGGGAACGAAATACGAAGGTGCAAGCCATGCATTTTGTGCTTTGCCCGAAGGGTCCAAGGACTCAAACTATGGGGTTTTAGGGTTTAGGGTTTAGGGCCCAAATACTATACTATCAATGGTATTTGGGCCCTGAAACCCTGTTATTTGAGTCCTTCGACCCTTAGGGTTGGGGTCGAAGGCAAACCCAAAGAGCACAAGTATCCAGAAAAGGTTCCTTGAAAAGGGTTATAGGAACATACAAGCCTTAGTCTAAACTCCTTAAAGGCGGGTTATGTAGGAGATTATATAGGGGACCACTATAGGAGTTATATATGGAAATACTAGGAGTTTGGACTATATCTCATATGGGCTATAGTCTAAACTCCTTACAGGGGGTTATGTTGGGGAGCACTACATAGGGGTTATTAAGGGCGATGCTAGGAGTTTAGACTACAGCTCATATAGAGGGATCTATAGGAATCAGGGATAGGGGTCTAGGGCTAAAGGTCCGAGTACACAGCAAGGGAGTAGTTAGAATTTTGGGTAATAACTTGGAGTCGTAATATAGCTTTCACGAAAGTATGTGAATGTTGAGCACTCGGACCCTTAGGGCGAGGATGGATTTTTCTGAGTTCAAGCCTTGGAGGTCAGCTACTAACCACTCAAACCCTAAACCCTAAACCGACAAGAGGGAGAGCCCCAAGTTCAAGGACGCCCCCAGGTGCGTAGTCACGAGGCACTCAGGTTGATACCCTGATACTAATATAAGGCTCATATGAGGCTCGCATACAGGCAATGGGGCCTATGTGAGCCATATAGGCCTCTTTCTACGGGCATGCACCTGATAAGTGCCAGCTGGAAATCTCAAAGCCTTAAACCGTAAGCCGCGAGACATACCCAGATCTCTGCAGCTGACACGGCAGGATCTCACCAGGGATCGCGGATGGCTGAACGAAAAGGACCTGCAGCTAAGTGGTGCGCAGAGGTATTTGCTGCTAGAAAAATGGTATAGAGGGGGCATAGTAGCATCTAAAGATATGTCGGGATATCTGGGGGTATATATAGGGACATCTTAGCCGGCAACTTTTCAATATTGCAGGTCAGTTTTTCGGGACGTTTGTATTTTTAGGGTAAGAGACTACATGTTTGGGGCTGCACAAAGGCATCTTCTGTGTGAGAAGCTGCCATGTGGGCATTTTGCAAACAATCCTTTTTCAAAAGAACCCAATAGCATGTTTTCTGTGCTACCATCCCTGTACAAGCCTAAGTTGCTAAGGGTGTTCCCGAGCCCCACACCCTGCCTTCAGAAACTCTCATTCTATGTACTGGTTACTACTGACTGACGGCTGGCATGTAATCGCTAACTAGAGAGTAGCAAGCTGAGAGATACTTATGGCTACTAATCACTAACTATTATTAACTGGTTACTGTCCACTGAATACTACTTGCAAGATACGAGCGACTAGCCAATTAGTCGTTTTTTTTTTTTTTTTTTT
>CAJNIZ010047633.1:0-16536 GCA_905231905.1 Symbiodinium pilosum | reverse complement strand
CCTAAACCCTAAACCCGTAAGAGCCGAGCCCTCAGCCCATCCCATCTGTGCAGGAGCACCCGGGCCTCATGTCGGCGTTTGCCTCCCTTGCGGACCCACGCATTGGCCCCTCGGAGGACTGCGCGGGGACCCCAGATAGGTTTGGGGTTTGGGGTTTTCAGGGTTTAGGGTTTATAGGGTTTGGGGTTTTGGGTTTTGGGGTTAGGGTTTAGGGTTCAGGGTTGCTCAGTACTAGTTTTGGTTATTGCCATTATGGTTACTAGTGTATTGCTTTCTTGCTATTATTACGACTGTTATTCTCATCCGTACTACTGTTCGTACTGTTACTACTACTTGTGTACTGTCTTTGGGTGCGGGGGCTTGGGGTCCAGATGCCTTAGCCCTGAACTCTACGCCTTAAAGCCTTAAATACAGACCTAGAGGATAGAGCCCGTGATGTGTGCAAGCTTCAGCGAGGAAGCCTCCTAAACCCCCCCTAGATCCTGAACTCTAAATCTTGAAGCCCATATCCTAAACCCTAAACCCCATAAACCCTTCTATTCACATCATTGAAGCCGCGACTTTCCAAACCCCTGCCCTTCCCAGGCCGTCATGGAACCAACAAACTGGATTTGCAAATATTGCTGTCCTTTTTCATACGAGCTTTAGTCTAAACTCCGGAAAGGGGCTATGTAGGGTTTAGGGTTTAGGGTTTAGGGTCTAAGCTCCTTGAAAGGGGTTCTATAGCGGATTATATACGGATTTTTTCAGGGGGATACTCGGAGTTTAGACTACAGCTCGCAGGAGCACACATCTGACGACCTACCACTGCCAGTAGTCTTCTGGAGCTTGCTAGCGTACTTGATTCTGGTGAACGCGGTTTGGGGTTTAGGGATTCTGGTTTGCGGTTCTGGCTTGCAGTTTGCCTGCTGTTGCTGGACACAGGGGCCCTGGACCCCTGCATGTTGCCCTTATGCCAATGTGTAGAAGCCTAGGCCCTTGACCTACCCTGAAGACTGGCCGAATGCAGGCATGAAATTCCAGCATGATGGTCTTCGATTCCCCGTGGAGGTATGTAGTAGGTAGAAGATCTGGAAATGGTATTGGTAATTCTTTAGGTCCCTATATTCCATAGTCCTTTTGAACCCCATTTGAACCCAGTTGCCATTTCATTTCCATGTTGTTTTCCATTTGATTTCCATTTGTACTAAGCCCGAAATCCTAAACCCTAAACCTTTATCAGATGACATGAGCCCTGAGATCTGAAAGCCTAAACGCAAACATCCTGCGGCCGCAAGGCCTATGCAAACCTCTCGGCACCGTTGCATTTCCCACGGCTCCTGCGATCCCTCCTGCAGAAGTTGCAGGCAGGGGTTGGGTGTCGGGGGATCCCTTCGATACCCACAGGCCCTATAATAAAAATCAAATGGAAAAGAACATGGAAAATGAAATGGAAACTGGGAATATGTAGGGGTTGTTTGTGTAGTATTTGCTTAGGGGTTGAGGGGTTCAGGGGTTTAGGGGTTTAGGGGTTTAGAGGCTTAGAGGTTTAGGGATTAGAGGTTTAGGGATTAGAGGTTTAGAGGTTTAGGGTTAAGGGTTTAGGGTTTAGAGGTTTAGAGGTTTAGGGTTTAGAGGTTTAGGGCTTACGGCTTGAGGTATACATATGTATATACATATACACAGGAGTATATAGGTGTACTTCTCCTGATACTAAACCCTTAGACTCAACATCCAAGTTGGGTTAGCGACATCCCAATTGCGAACCTGTACATTCAATAGCCCTCATTGGCAGGACCCTTCAGGGATCATGATCTTCAAAGAGTTCAACCTTACTGGGGTTAGTCGAAAAAGGGAATACATTATATAGGGATGCTAGAATAAGGGAATATGTTATATAGGGATTATTTTGGGATGCTATTCCCTCATTCCCTACTACCCCTTCCCCCGCCCAAGCAACATGACGCTTTGGAACCGCCGCAGTGCAGATTGCGCTCTGTTTTGGTAACGTAGACCAATCCAAAATTGGAGAAATGCCGGGGATGGAGGAATCTTGCCCTGCGTGGTATGGTTTTAGGGTTTGGGGTTGGCCATGCAGAAGAAATTGTCCGTGGGAGCTTGGGGGAAAGAAACGGATGTGGGTTTGGGGTTTCGGGTTTAAGGACCAGCGGGGGCAAGCAGATCTTGTCAGCCCAAAATCGAGATTGCGGTTTAGGATATACGCTGCTATTCATTACTGCTCTACTTCTGAGAGCGAGTAGAGATCAAGACCTGAGTACTTGTGGCCCAGTCTGAGAGCGAGTAGAGATCAAGACCTGAGTAATTGTGGCGCACAGGATTCATACTCGGGCTTTCAGGGCTTGTGTGGGATGCAGTATGAAGCCTTACACTTCGAACGGCGCCACCCTGCGTAGTTTTAGACGCTGGGGTGATTCGCAACACTTGCCCTCCTCATTTCGTGGCTATCGTTTTTTGACTGGAGTAGGGTGCTCAACAACCAGTAGTCGAATTGTTCCAGCCATATAGCATGCCACTCTGGCATTCAAACTCTTATGCATGGAGGAAACCTTGCCCTAACCCTCATTCCTGAACCCTAAACCCCTACACCCCTAAACTCTAAACCCTACACCCCTAAACCCTGAACCCATATCCGAAAGATTGCAGTATTCTTGGGTTCCTAAGTAACGCAAGGTTTCCTCCATCCGCCGTCTCTCGGACAGGAGCCTGGGTATCCCATCCTGCTCTATGGCCTGGTGGTGAGAACGCCAAGCTTCCGGAGATACTGCTGCGCCAATCCTGAAAAGGCAGATGGGCATCAGGGCTTACATGCAGGGTCAGGGACTTAGTAAGTAGGTTAATAACACCTATAACCCATATAGTAAGCCTAGTTATCCAATTTATTAACTTGCTTACTAAGTCCCCATGACCCTCCAAGTAAGGTTTGATTACAGGATCTTTTTTGGATAACTTGAAGCAGTTTCCTGTAATATGGATGTAGAGTGAAAATGCCAAGGATTCGGGTGTAGGGTTTAGCGCATACTTGGAGGCCCATGGGACTTAGCAACTACTTAATACTGGGATTATAACCCTACTTATAATTGGGGGAACCCCTATAAGCCCATTTAGGGGGACTATAAGTAGGGTTATAAGCTCAGTTATAAGTGGTTACTATGTCCCATGGGCCTCCAAGTAGGGTGCAGGGTATAGTGTTCAGAGTGCACTTTTAAGGGTGAAGGTGTAGAATACTCGTTGAGTTGATGCTATCGTGATGCTTATCTTATGACTGCAAAACATGTACTGCTTGTCATGAGTAGACTCAAGATTGTCATGACTCTCAAGTATTTTTGCTAGCATGAGGGTGAGGAGGACTAATCACGTCCCCGCAGTAATCAACATCCCCCGACCCCCCGGATAACATAAATTCCCAATATGGTACCATCATTAAGGGGGCTCTCCCAGAATTAGAGGTACCTTTTTTGTGTCCCCATTGTAGTGGGGCCCCCATTTTGGGAAGCTACCTGATACAATGATACGACGAGTATTCATTACCAGAAGGGTGGGGAGCTAGTACGGAGGGGAGTTCTATACACCCCCTACTCTACATTAACTGGCAACTTCGGACTGCAGACTAAGCAATGGGTTTTACTGTTGTGCACGGCTTTCACTTCTCCCGTGTTGCCCATTTACGTATTGCGTCTTTCGGCCGGCTCATCCCTGTCCCCTGCTGCACCTGTCTGCATTTAGACCATGCTGCTCAGCGAGTAGTCTACCTAAACCTTAAACCTGCTAAGAAGTCAGCTTCTTTTGGGTGGATGGAGTAGTGCTGGAGGATTTATGGAGGTGGTTTTGGGCTGGGCCGCGCTGTAAAGCGCTTCCGACCGGTATTGGGATGAAAAAGGTCCGATAATGAAAAAACAGAGAAAGAGGGGTCCCATGTTTGCTTAGAACCCTCATGTTTAGAATACAACTCTATCTTGCATTCTTTGCAAGAGGCTTTAGGGTTTAGGGTTTAGGGCTTGACATGGTTAGTCCCAGGCAATACAGCCACTCTCAGTCCTTGCCGAAGAAACCTATCTTTAGTTAGTTAGGAATGAAGGAATGGATCCTTACAGTAGTCCCTACGTAGCCCATTATAGTACTTTCCACCTTCTTTTCCATTCCTTCACGCCCAGCAAAGGCAAAAAAGCCTAACCCCAAGCCCTAAAACACTAAGCCCCAAACCCTAAACCCTGAACCCTATAAACCCTAAAGCCTTAAACCCTAAACCCCAAAACCCTAAACCCCAAACCCTAGACCCCCAAACCCAAAAACCCTAAACCCTAAACAAACCCCAGAGAATGAATGCGAGGTGCTGCCCACTTTGCTAGAAGCGCTTAGCGCGCTGCCTTCTGGAGCAGATGCTAAAACTATGGTCCGAAACTTAGAAGCGTTCAGTGGGGTTTAGGGTTTAGGGATTATATAGGGAACTACTATAGTATAGGGGATTATATAGGGTTGAGGGTTTAGGGATTTGGGTTTAGGGTTTAGGGTTCTAAATTCCTCAAAGGGGTTCTACAAGGGATTATATAGGGGGCTACTGTAGGGGATATTAAGGGGGATGCTAGGAGTTTAGGCTGGGTTATATGGACCCCTCGGGGTAATATTAGGGTCTTTATTGGGATAATGGAAAATCAGATGAAAACTACTCTTTAGGGTTTCGGGTTTAGGGTTGACTGAGCCTTAGGGTTTATGGATTGTATAGGGATTATGGGGGTTTATTTTGGGGTTATATAGGGATAATGGAAATAAAATGGAAGCTACTATATTACAATAGGGTATATATTGGGGAACTTTGAAAAGTTATATGAGCTATAGTCTAAACTCCTTAAAGGTGGTTCTATAAGGGATTATATCGGGGGCTATTATAGGGGATATTAAGGGGGATACTAGGAGTTTACACTGGGTTATATGGACCCCTTGGGGCAATATTAGGGTTTATATTGGGATAATGGAATATGAGATGGAAACTGCTGGTTGGGGTTTAGGGTTTAGGGCTCAGTGGGATTTAGGGTTTAGGGATTCCATAGGAATTATGAGGTTTATTTTGGGGTTATGTAGGGATAACGGAAAATACAATGGAAGCTACTATATTATAACAAGGTATATATTGGGACATACATATATATATATAGGTGCTACAGTTACACCACCCTAAACCCCCACATGGCACCAGTAGCCTATACTTTCAAGCAACCTATCCTCACTATAGCTGTCATTATTTCATATTACCCCAACACTGCGCTGCTTTGCGCATGGTTTCGGGTTTACTGCTTGGGGTCCTGTCGGGGGCATGCGAGCTGTTGCGCTGCTACCTCGCGCTCATTGGATGCAGCGCTGGGTGTGCGTTTCCGATTCGAGCGCTCGCCCACCATGAAGATTGTGCTTCAAAGTGATGGAAGTGATACGGCCCAGTTTAGACCCTCAGTATAGTGTAATTCCTCCAGGGCAAATGGTAGATATTCTTGCTACTCAGAAACCTGCATACCTGACCATACTAAGACCTGTAGTTCCCAAGCTATAAGGTACTCAGGGTCATGCAGAATTTTCAGCTTCCGCGGTAATGGAAACCCATGATTGATAAACCCCCTCCTCTTAAGGGTTTTAATATTAGGATCCCTATTATAATCCCTATGAAGAAGAAATTTATAAATTAGGGGTCTACATTACAGATTTCCTTCATCCACAGAAGGGTGGAGAAGGCACAGACAGAAGCTGTTATGGTTTAGGGTTTAGGGTATGTTGGGGTTATATTACCCCAATAATGGAGAATCAAATGGAAAAGAAAATGGAAAATGAAATGGAAACTGGGATTATATAGGGGTTATAGGGTTTATGTGCAGAGCCCTGCTTGACATCTCGGGCACGAGTATGCCTGTCGTTGCCTGAGGGCTTCACGTACCTGAATGGGATCACTCTGGGTTCCTGTAGAGGCATTCTGGTCCCAAAATATACCCTATGTATCTGAACTCGCCGCAGGTACGTAGAATAATGATGATGATTTGTCTACCCATTTTTTTAGGGTTTTGGAACCATCATCTTAGATGCTTGGGCCCTTGGCTTTGGGGGCCAGGGTTGAAGACTGTAGGCATAGGGTTCCAGGTACAGGGTGTAGGATTTTGGGGTTAGGGTTTGGGGCCGGTTCAGGGTTTAGGGTTGGGAATTTAGGGTTCCAGGTGCGGGGTTTTGGATTTGGGGTTTAGGGTTCAGGGTTTAAGGTTGATTATTTTGGGTTTATGAGCCTCCTCAGACAGCGAATCCGCAAGCATCCGCCAGGTCGTTAGTTGGATATAACTTGCTAGATGGAATTCTACATCCCAAGCTACTACATATTTCCCTGATCCCTATACACAACTGTATAAATTTAGTAGCCATTCACTTTCCATTTTCTGTTCCATTTGATTCTCCGTTGTTTGGATGTATGATATCACACTACGGAACCATTCCCAGCAGGACCAATCCCAAGACAAAGTCCAGCAGGGTTTAGGGTTGATGCCCCTTGGTATCTCTAAATATCTCCCACATGATTCCTTGCAACATACACTTTTTCTGCAACTGCTCCCTAAATCCTAGCTGCCCCGGTTTAGACTCTGAGCCCCATTTGTGTACTGCGAGGTTGCGGCGCCTCCTGCAGCTAGCGCGCTGCTCATCGTCCTTCTGTGCCTCACAGGCCTGCTAATGTCAGCAGAAGACCATCTCAACTAAAAACCCTAAAACCTTAAACCCTAAACCCTAGACCCTAAGCCCTAAACCCTAAAACCCTAAAACCCTAAAACCCTAAACCCCTAAACCCACCTTTCAAAGCTAAGTCCTAATGAACACATCTACGGGGCTTTGTACAAAAGATGTTGGTGTTGGGTTCAGGGTTTAGGGTTCAGGGGCAAATCGACCTTACATGACCTCGCCCCATAGGCGGTTTCTCCATAAAGTCAGAAAATAGTCCCTTCAAACTGGTTGAATTTCAGGTTTGGAAATAATCCCTAAACCCTGAACCCCAAAACCCCAAACCCTAAACCAATGGTTGAAGACCATCATGTCAGGCTGTGGGGATTCTTCTCTGGCTATGAGGGCCCCTAACTGGCGTTTTGGTGGTTTAGGGCTCAGGGCCTTAGCCCGATTCCTTCGACCCTAAGTCTTAGTCTCTAACTTAGGCAGTGTTCTTCGGGAGTGGCCTAGCCCTAGGGCTTAAGGTTTTTTTGCAAGCATAGAGCTGACCGCTCTACTTTTGATTGACGGACAAAATCCTGCATGACCCTCAGTGAACTACAATCCTGCCGGATTTGGGGTTTAGGGGCATGGCCCTCTAAAAACAGATAGTACCAGAGCGCCCAAGGTTTACGTACGTGGTGGCATCAGGGTTTTATCCGCCAACCGCACGATGCCAACGCTGTGCCGGCCCCAAACCACACAGGAACACCAAGAAGGGCTCTACCAAGGCAATTGTCCGTGTATGAAAGGCTATACTGCGTGCCAGGTTCTATATATAGTGTAGATAGAATATGTCTTTGGGTATATTATGATAAGATCCCTATATACCCCATATTCTATCTACTTAAGGGGGAATATAGATGTTGGGACTCCTTGCATTGCGCCAAGCCTCCCCCGAAAGACCCAGCGCACAATCGACAGGAGACAGGGGCTTCTGCGAACACTGCTCAGTGGTCCATCTGGAGGCTTAGGGTTTTAGGGTTTAGGGTTTCAGGGTTTTGGGGTTTAGGGATTTGGGGTTTAGGGCTTAGGGTTTCAGGGTTTAGGGTCACATAGGAAGGGAATATGGGAATATATGATATGGGTAGTCCCCAAAATCAGGGTCCCATCTTGGTACCCCTAAGTATTAGGTGGCGTGATATTGTCTAGAACGCAAAGGGGCCGATAATTTTGAGAATAACCCCTTGTAGGGATTACGTACAGAGGGATTATATTGCATTATTCCCTACTCACAGCCATGTAGGAATGGAATATGGGAATATGCTATATAGAGATTTTATACGGATAAATATTTTCTTATTCCCTACTGAGAACCAGTACGTAAAGTTCCATGCCGACTTCTCGTCCATCCCCACGTAATGAGCTGTGATTTGTGCCCCACAACGTGGCAAACGATTTGGCACTTAATAGTAAGGGATTACAATAGTCCCCCCCCCCAAAGGTGCCCCCCCCAGGGTTTCAGGAGCTAATAGGGAATATATAGTGCTTAATAAGACCTAATAGGGTTCTAAATCTGGGGGGGGGGTACCTTTGGGGGGGTACTATTGTAATCCCTTATTAAATGTTCTTGAAGGGTCTGGATTTGTTAATGGTTCTTGAAGGTTGTACTGGTAGGCATTCGGCGGCCAGTCTTGTTCTTCAGCCACCCAAGGGATCTCTCGTATTCAAAGCCCTAGATCCTGAATCCTAGATCCTAAGCCAGGCTTTTAACAGATACTGAACCCTAACCCTAAACCGCTTTCATGTAGCTTGAAGGGTTTGGAGCAGTAAGATCTTCAAAGGGTCCACCTACACCTGCTGACAAACTTACTCGTTCTTAGTAGGGAATATGGGAATATGTTATAGGGATTGCATAGGGAGTATTTTCCCTCATTCCCTACTCAGAACCTGTAAGCAAATTTTGTGTTTGTGGGGTACCTAGTTTCCTTCCTGGCCTAAATCATAGCATCAGGATGAACAAGACTAGGATCGCAAAGAAGTCCAGGTATGGTGCCCCTAAGCCACAGAAAAATCAGTCTAGTCTGCCGCTGATATTCGAGCTGGTTTTGGCGATATCTGGGGTTGCCCAAAGTCTGGACCCGGAGCCCTTCCGTTGTTCGAATCCACGCCCCCTCCCTCCCTAATAGTGGTATGGTGTAGCGCTGCTTGCCCTGGTGGTCTCTAGCCTATGTCTTAGGACTTTGACTTTAACTGCATGGGTGACCTAGTATCTACAACAGGTGTACTATAGTCTAAACTCCTTAAGGGGGGTTACGTAGGGGAGGATTCTAGGGTTTATTACGGGGTATATTAGGAGCTATAGCTCAGGTAAAGTGAAGAACTTGCAGGACCGATCCTACCGTCGGCCATGTTGTCAGCATCTCTTAATGTTCATCAGAAGGGTGGGTAATGAGGGAGATTCTCAGAGCGCTACCCGAAGGGTCCAGCCTGTAAACGTGTGCCCCTTAGCCTGCCTATCAGCACCTCAGATGGGACCTGTAGCAGATTCAAGGGGGCTGAGGAAACCTAGCCCTTCTTGCGAGGAAGAATCCATACACTTCCAAATCGAAGCCACCCTGCAACTTTATACTAAATGTTGAAGCCCCATACTCTAAACTCGCCAAGCCTTAAATGCATCTGTCTTTCACAACCTAGGTAGAGAAGACCCAGGCTATAAGCAGGTATTGTTTTATGGTCCCTTGAATATAATGTAGCATTGGCAGTCACTAGCATTTTGTTCGGTACCTGCCTAGAAATCATTCTCTTCATTACTGTTTCCAAGTGTTCTAAAGTGTAGGAACAGAAGAAGTAGCAACGATAATCAATAATCACAACAAGTCCAAGCAACAATATTGATGTATCCCCCCTGTTCACGAAGAAAAGTACCATCAAAAAGGGTTTGGTAACCCCAACCCCCAAACTTAGGACCCTAGAACCAAAGCCCTTTAACCCTGAATCCTATGAATCCTTGGACCCTGGCAAGGACGCGCGCAGCGTTCTCGGTGCATCGCAGAGGCCGAGCCATAGTTGTTGTAGCAGTTTATGGTTTAGGGCTTAGGTTTTGGGGTTTAAGGTTTAGGGTTCAGGGCTTAGGGTTTAGGGTATGGTAATGGGTGGTTCCCAAAATTATGGCCCCCTGTGAGTTATAGGTTATATCATGGCACCTAATATTCAGTGGTGCCAAAATGGAACCCTAATTTCGGGAACTACCCAAATAAACACAAGTTCGAATTTTTGAGTTTAGGAGTCCAGGGGTTGATAGGAGTCAATTGCTAGGTTTAGGAGTTTAGGAGGTTAGGGTGTTGTTTAGGAGTTTATGGGTGGGGCTCTGTGTGCGGTACAGGGTTTGTGAAGGGCTAGCGGTTAGGAATTTAGGAACCAGGTGTAGGGTCCAAGGGAGAGAGCTTGTGGGCCTAGTGTCTGTCATTGTTTCGAGTCTAGGCATTTGAGGTTTAGTCTTCGCAAGTGGATTCTGGCGCTCAATAGTAGCTTCCATGTTCTTTTCCATCTTCCCTCTGTATATATATATATAAATCCCCTTTATGTCCCATATAAAGTCCAATATTTTTCCAAATAAACCTCAAATGGATTCTGGCGCTGAATGATGCTTGCAGTTTAGCCTCATGTTGCTTATCGGCTTTTTTTGGTACATTGGCAGAAGGAAGCATTCCCATGCCGCCTTGGGCTTCCGAAGTTGTTTTAAGGGAGCCGCAGGGTCTTGGGATGGTCTACAGCGAGAGGCCCTAAACCCCAAACCCTAAACCCTAGGTCTCTGGCTGGAGGTAAGAGCGTGCAAGCCCTATGCCTGAAACCAAACCATAAACTCCAAAGGCTCAACCACAATCATCAAGCACTTTTGCAGGTCGATTCGTGACATTTCTCTATCCTCGCTGATGGTGGCTGTCCTTCTTCGCGTCGCAGCCTGCTAGCAGTATAGAACTGGGCAAATTGTTCATTATTAGGAGGACAGCTCACCCCAAATGCGGTTTATACAAGATTTTGGGTGTTGTGGAAGTAGCCCAGGTTGCTGGTGACTGTATTTTGCCTATGGAATAGTACTATTGTTTTTGCTCCCCAGGATGTTATTCTGGTCCATTGTCCTTTTGACTTTCCATCAGGCTGTCTCAAAAATGGGATCTCCTAACTAGCCCCTAATACCAGAACAGCGCATATCATTTTACAGAGGGGGTCAGGCTTATGCTGAGTGTGAATATTCTCATGTATCGTATAGCATAATATGGGTGTTTGTCAAAATGATGGTCCCTTTTTTAATCCCTATTACAATACGGCACCTAATGTTTAGGGTATCCAAGAAGGGACCATAATTTTGACAACCACCCATACAGTATGGTCTCTAACCTTGAATGGGGGTTTCTAGATAGCATACAGGCAGTACCAGGGAGGATGATGGGGTCCAGCACAGTTCATATCGGTTTACGTAGAAGCCTGAATAATGAGGAACATGAGCCTCATTTTCTCCTTCTCCAGATATCCCATAACCCCTATTCCGATTCTCGTGAAATTCGGGGGTCCTTGTTTTTCGGGGGAGTCATTGCCCGGATTTAGGGTTCTGTTCGCTGGGAAACCCTAAGCCCAGGAGAAGCCCTTGAATGGAAGGAAGCAAAGCTTGAATTTTGAAGCTGCCCTCACCATTGGTGCAGTAGAGTCGTGCATGCTGCATAGGTAGTAGCTGTTGTTACCCCATGCAAATGATACAGTAGTTCCTTTTTTCTTTTTTCCAGTCTCCCATTTATTTTCCGTATAGAACCACCTTGCAACTGTAGCCGTTTCCATGCTCCTTTCCATTCTCCTATATATCCCTATCTAACCCGTTTACATAACACAGTAGTTTCAATCGTCTTGTTCCATTCCCCTATTTTTCCTTATCAAGCCCCGGTGAATAATGTGGCATTTTCCATTGTCTTTTCCATTTCCTATATGTCCCTATCTAGCCCCTTAGATTATTTACGGTAGCAATTTCCATGCTCTTTTTCCTTGATTTCCCCTTATCTAACCCTCTTGAATTTCTTGAGTAACGCAGCAATTTCCATGTTCTTTGCCATTCTCTTATTTTCCCCGATCTAAGCCCTTAAATCATGTAGCACTTTCCATTCTCTTTCGCCGTTCCGATATTTTCCCCACTGTAACCTTCTTAAATCTAATGTATCAAGTTCCATTTTTCTTTTCCATAACCCTAGACCCTAAACTTCCCAGGCGCACTGGAATTTCGGCGCTTGTCGCGATGCGTGTGGACCTTGGTCTCCCATGGTCAGCACAGCAGCACAAAAGGCACATTTCCCCCTCTGGTTTAGGTGCATAGGGTTTAGGGCATTCTTCCCCTAGCTGCTAAACAGTAAACGCTCATGGGATGCTGAAAAGTTTTCTGGAAGATTTATATCAGGGGTTTGGCATTAGGGGAGAGGATTACTTGGAAACTTGCGGGTTTTGTGGGTTTTAAGTTACTTCAGAGTGTTAAGCCGCTTCAAAATGTAGGCCTATGACAAGAAGTCCTTTACATAGCGCCAAACAACAGCGTAAGCTGAGTTGTTAAGATTAGCCGCCCTCTGAAAGGTGGAGCTTTTCATAAAACATCTTGCAGTGTGGGCTTCTCCTCGCAGCGCGAACTAGGAGCATAACTCTAACTGGAAGTTCCCTCAAAGTAAGTTTTAGTTTCAGTTATCTATAATATACTCCTACTGAAAACCAGCTGAAATTACGATTTCTATTAGAGGTCCAGGGAACTTAGAGTTAAAGCATGCGCCGCGTGCGTCGTGATGAATGTTCCATCCTCCTACCCTGTACTTGCCCAACAGTACAACAGTAGAGGTTTGGATGTTCAGGCGCTCTGACAGCCGAAACTAACACCCAAGGCGAAGCAAACCAGGGTTCCAGCCGGAATGCCGGCAAGCTCATAGAGCTCCAAGTCGTGGTTAAGGCTTAGGGCTAAACCCTAAACCCTATAGGGTTTAGGGTGAGTCGGGCCCAAAGCCTTTTTGGGGGCCAGATGCACGCCTGAAACCTCAGACAACCCAGAGGATCCAAGTACCCAATAATTAGGTACCTTGGGTTTTGGGTAGTAGTAATTATAGTACAGGTTTTGGGTAAGTATATGATTATTAGGTACTTGGACCCTTAGGGCAAGAGTCTGCTCTTTTAGCTTTTTGGCGGAATATTGTTAAAGCGCTTGACGGAATGCGTCTGCACAGTCCGTGTCCCAGGTTCTATTACTCCAGGCGGCTAAATTCTGTGCCATGTGCGCTAGATTCTAGATCAACCCAGGGGTCTGGCAACCCCAACTCCACTTCAAGTTCATGGGTAGTTGTACATGGTTTAGAAGTACCCAAAGTTAGGTCATAGCTACAGTCATCCGAATGTTAATCCTACTTATAGCTACCCATGATTCCCAAGTAAGCCCTAAATCACAAAACTCCCTCAGTCCTACAGAGCATGGTAGCTTCCATTGTCTTTTCCACCCCGCCAAAAGTCCGACCCCTAAACAACTGTACCTAAATCCCCAATATAACCCAGTTTCCATTTCGTTCTCCATTTTTTGCCCGTTTGATTTCCCATTATAATGGTGACCCTACACCCTAAGCTGTAGATATCCCGACAAAATCCCTTTCAAGTTTCCCCATATACCCCTATATATCCCTATATAACCATACCAGAAAGGTTCTTCAACCGCGCTGTTGCTGGCATCCTCGGAAATCTCGCGGGGCACGGCGTGGAGCATGCGCTGGGCCTAGTTCACGCAGGGTCCAGGCAGTTCAGGGTTTTGGGTTTGGGGTTTGGGGTTGGATCCTAAGTAGTATATGATATGGTTCCTCAAGGGGGGTATAGGGGATATGTAGAATTTGGAGTTTAGGCAGATGATGGAGAACCAGCTGGAAAAGAACGTTGGCGCCATGATGAGCTGGAAACTTGGTTCTCGGAGTTCTGAAGGACCCTTGTGGTTATGGGCTTTACTTACTGGACCTTCGTAGGGAATAAGGGAATATATTGTAGAGGGATTATGTACAGATGATATTGGGCGATGGGCTCTAAGATTTGTCCAGCCCACTCTTACGTTTCAAGTCTGAATTTCGACGCTGTTTAACACGGCTTTGCTTAAGCCCCTCAACTCTACACGCCAGAGCACTTCATATGAAGCAAGCAATTAGTTGTGCCAGTTTGTTGTTGAGACCATGTTTCGGACGCTTCTACGCGTATTCGCTTGAGCCAAGATGTGGATGTTGTCTGTAGCGTCGCTAGGGGTTTCACCATGACGGGCTTGGCTAACGCCGTCATAGCTATCAAACTTTTTTTCCAGCCCACACTGCTATAGAGCTGCGCAGGGTACACACTAGGGTAAGGTACGGGCAGGGCTAAGCCGCTAACCCTAGACTTTACATAATGTGTGGTTCCTGTGTTCTTCGGCAGGTCAGGCCTAAAGCCAAGCCCAGAGACATTCCACCTTTGTCTTCGAGCCGCTCTGCGCTGCGCAGGTGCACTGGCATACCGCCACACGGATGCTTGAGGTGCCAGCTGAGCTATATTCGGCTAAGGGCTTGAGGGTTTCAAGGGTTTTAGGTGTAGGGTTTGGGGTGTAGGGTTTTGGGGTAGGGGGTTTCGGCTTGACAGTTGTATATTACGGGATTTCGTGTGATGCTGCAGGAGCTGTTGAGAGGTTTAGTTGACTTTGAGTGCTCCATGGCCTCCTTCGGGTTAGGGTTTAGGGTTTCAAACAACTTCAATCAGGACTGCTAGATGTCTCAAGGTTACATTCCCCTATGGAACCCCTCCAGATGATACAGTTGGTGTTTTGTGTTCAGTATCCAACGCAAATATGGGTAGCGGGAATGAGGGACTGGATCCTTGGAGTAGTCTCTATTATGTGACTCAATGCAAATCAAATGAGCTATTGTCTAAACTCCTTAAAGGGGGTTATATAGGGGAGTATAATAGAGAGTAATAAGGTGTATACCAGGAATTTAGACTATAGCTCATGTGAATCAAATGGAAGAAATGGAAAGTGAAATGAGGCCCTAAACCTTAAACCAGAACCCTAAACCCTAAACTCTAAACCCTAAACCCTATAGTGGATGGAGGCAACTGTGCACTACTCAGGAGCCTCAAGCTTTTGGAATGATTGGGCGAAGGGTATACAAGGTGGTGCAAGATTTCAAGATTTCATCTATCCACAGTACTTCTCAAAGTTCGGGCGCATTTGCTGTATCCCCCTCCCAAAATAGCGTCCTTACCCCAAGGACTCCAAACCCTGTGGCTGTATTAGAGTTTAGGGTGTAGGGTTTAGAGCATTATGCCCAATTTGGGGTCTAGTGTCTACTACGCGCATTGCCTACTTGGAAAAAGGAAGAGCTATTCCTGTTGCTTTGCGGAACAGTTTGGTTTGCTTTTTTGGAGGTCGCTGGTCTTCTGGCGCGCAATGCTGTGAAGTCGCCAACGCCGGCTGCGTGACCCAGAGGGTTGTGAATTCATCCCTTCCGTCCTACTCTTTTTACTTACAAAAATGGATATATGCGTACTGCGGTACAGTACATCTATTAATATTGCGGGGAGGTGATCAATTGCTATGCATTATTGGAAGTGTACCTCTAAACCCTAAAGCTTGATGCTGCAGGGTGCTAAACGACACAGAGTGGTAAAGCTTCTCCTCGAATCCTCTCGTTGAAGAGTGCCATGTGCCCCTTGGAGTCAAAGGGATAGTACCGCAATAACGGAGACGCAAAAGCTACAGCGCATGGAACGTGAAACAGACTTGAAGTATAGCGGGGCTTATTTGTGTCATCCGCGTCGGTCAAAGAAAATGGCATTCGCCGTTTCTCTGCGCAACCCTGACTAGCTTCCTGCCCTGACTTCTCGTCACTTCCCTTCTAGTCTTCGCCTCTTTACTGGGAAAGGGATCCCCGGTATATCTTTCGGCTGCTCAGCATTCAAGTTTTCGTTCCCCAACATTCTCAACAATTGGACCTCTTCCTGGGCATCTTCAGCCCAAGGAAATATTCGGAGATACACAAGCAGGATGCCCAACTTTGAGGCCTATCTATCCCGCCATGCTTTCTCACGCCCGTTCCCAAGGAGCACCACACCCTCCTCAACCCTGACTCACGTACGTCAGCCGGGAGATGTTTCTGTTTTTTGTAGGCCATTCTAGGCTGGTTTGGGCTTATCAAAGCTCCGGCACCGTTTGCATTTTCTTCGGTGGTAGGCGTCAGAATCCAACCCCAAAGCAAGGCATCGAGAACACTCGAGAACAATATACACCTAAACGGGGTGGGGTATTCGTCTCTAGGTTCAGGGTTCTCTACATTGGGTGCCCGCTGGCTGAGGGCACATTTAGGCTTCTAACCTTTCAAAAAAGCACACTATGAGTCTTAAAACTCCTACATAGTTCTCAACCCAAAACTTTAAAACGAAACCCGAGGTCGCTACAGGCCCAAAACTCTAAACCGAAAAGCTTCAAACTCTGAACTCCAAACCCCCGTGGATTTCTAAGACTCTAAGCTTCAAACTGTAAATCACATTTCCAAACCCTTCAACCTTTAAGCTTCAACACCCTAAAGCCCTAAACCCCTAATCCTAAACCTTTAACCCTAAACCCTTAAGTTGTTCCAGTTTCCATTTCATTTCCAGTATCTTTACGATTTGATTCTCCAGCATTGCGGTTAATATCGGTAGTATCCCAAACCCCAAAAGTATGCAAGATAATAGCCCTAAACCCCAAAAAACGCCATAAAGGCCATTATTCTACATACTTTTTGGGGTCCAGGTAACCCCTAAACCCTAAATAGTAGCTTCCATTTTCTTTTCCATTATCCCTATATAAACCCTGCA
>CAJNIZ010047632.1:21775-35489 GCA_905231905.1 Symbiodinium pilosum | reverse complement strand
CTAAGCCATGCGGATTCAATCAGAAAACGGAAACCATACTACTTACTAACTTCCGATAATCTGGTACTTAAATCAAAGCTATTGCAGATCCTCGAGAGCAGTCGAGATCGCGGCATGGTAGTATCCGGACTGAGAAATTATCTCAACTTTACATGCAACACCTACCTTGATTCATCACAAGAAATGCTTGAAGGCTCTAGTCTGCCGTGTGCCATTGGAGGGTTCCGTTTCCGTCTGAGGCTTTCTAGACCTAGGTAGGCTTGTTGCAGGACATTAGTGTCATCTATAATCTGAACTATAAGTCACCATGGCAAATTCGCCAATTACAACTTTTCCCACGTAGCAGCTTTAGATTATACTTGCCTCCTGATATCAGTTTTGAGCGTGTTCAGTGAGACTTCCGTTGCTGTAATCTTGTTGCACAAAAGCCTCCGAGGCAAATCCCAACAGAATTATTGATTAGTTGCTCCTGCATGCACTGTATACCTCCATTTCTGGGTTGCTGTTAAGGAATCTAAATAAAGCTAACCCCATTAGTTGCCACAAGCCCATGTTACAATAACTTCATGTAAGCTCCATAACCCTGCACCCTAAACTCAATGGTTCCTGAATTCTAGGGCCTTTTCATTTGCCCACGGCCCAAAGACCGAGGATCGGAACATGCTTAACCCTAAGTCCTAAACCTTTAACCGTGTGGAAGGACAGCAGGAGCTTTGGAGGCTTGGGTAGTTCCTAGAACTAGGGTCTACTGTCGGTACCCCTGAAATACTATAGGTGCTGCACCACATTTTCATAAGCAAAAGAAGCCCAAGCTTCCGAGAATTGCCCACATACTCCTCTAAAGCGATTATTTAAGGATGTTCAAAGATGCTCAATCTAGACTTTTTAGGGTTCAAGGTTCAGAAAATCGCAATCTGAAATGTACCTTTTACCCCAAAAGTTTGCATAACTATGGCTTGCTACTGCAAAATTTAAAAGGTTGCGGGCCATGTGTTTACTTTTTTTGGGGGGTTCTAGGTAGGCTTTATTTAGTTTGAGTGAAGTCTTGGAGGTATATGGGTGGTTGTCAAAATTATGGTCCCTTTTTGGGTAAGTACCCTAAATACTAGGTGCCGTATTATAATAGGGACCATAATTTCGACAATCATCCATATTCTATCATGAATGTACGAGGCTCAGGCTTCTACATTGTCAAACCTTCAGCTGTGGGGAGGATATCGTATTTTTTGAAAGACCTGGGCCCCTAAACCCCTAAACCCCAAACCATAAGCCCCTAAGCTTAGGGTTAAGGGTTTAGGGTTTATAGGGGTTTAGGGCTTGGGGTTTAGGGTCTAGGCCCTATAAAATCCGCCTGAGACAGGCGATTCAGGCACCTGATAGACTCGAGTGGTTCCATTCGCCGGATGGCAGGACGGTGCCGAGCTATAGCTGTTTATTATTATTCTTATTATTTAGTACTAGGGTTGAAATATAGTGGAAATATAGTGGGGGTATCTTGGGGAATGGAAAACAACATGGAAACTACTATAATAGGTTATATAGGGATGATAGGGTATATATCGTTGTTTTCATCTTAGGGTTGAACCCTAAACCGCAAGTACCGGAGCCTGAGCGGCTCTAAAGTTTAGGGATTAGGGTTCAGGGTCTAGGGATTGGGGTCTAGGGGGTTAGGGTTTACGGAGATATGTAGGGTTTAAGTTTAGCTCTTAGAGGAATATCCCAAATGATGGAGAACCAAATGGAAAATGACATAGAAGCTCGGAGTATATAAAGGGAAACGTGCGAGGACTCCATGTGTAGCGGTGCTTAGGCTGTGTGGGGTCCTAAAAAAAAGAAGTAGAAGATAGTTCTGTAGCCCCCTTTTGAGCTTTGGGGTGAGAGCGTGTACTGGTATGGGAGGTGCTTCTTTCACGTCATACCTTACGTCATCACCCCCTTACAGTAACAGTCCCAAAAGCGCAGGATTTAAGTTCCCGATGGTAATTCTCCAGCTACAGGTAGCTCCCTTTCTTCACGGGATTCTGGATGTCAAATGCAGGAATATTATATGATTGCCAGAACTGACGGAGAATTTTACGGTTCGCACTCAGAAGAATTTTGATGCACAGGTAAGCCAACGTTTCAGGCTGTGGCAGCAAGAAGCTGTCGGACTGAAATGCACCATCATGCAGCTACAAGAAGACTTTGTCCCAAAATTTGCCGTACCGATTGGGGGTCCCTAGGTTAAGTCCTTTGCTATTTGGGGGTCTGCATTGGGCCCCCCTGTGTTTGGGACATTACCATTTACGGCGGGCAGAAATGAATCAGTTAAAAGGCAGCTGGTCACTGTTGTGGAAGCAACTGTTGTGCAGACGACTGGTTCTTCTACTGCCCATGTCCCAATTTAGTTATTGTAAAAGTAATCCTAGTACTGACACTACTACTACCGTTCAATGAAAAGTAATGACCGTGATAGTAATAACAATAGCAATAACACCTGTAATGAGAGGTTGTTGATGAGGAGACTCTTGGGACCCTTGGGACAAACACTTCATGTTTATGCGCCCCAATTTCTCAGACCTCGTGTTGCCGTGAGCTACATAGATCACACAGTCAAGAATAAAGCCGAGAGGCAAGACATCATGCGGATTCATAGCAGCTCTTTGCATGCGTGTTGTCAGCTCGAAGCTTTGTGTGTGCCATTCGTTTTCTGTTCCGATTGTACTATGCAATGCTTATGTGGAGCACAGTGTGGTGTTACCGTCACTCGGCCTGGCCTTACTACCACAAGGGGTAATAATTTCAGGAACTACCACGTGGCCCTCAATAAGACCGCTTGAAGGAGAGTTATTTTGAGGGGAGTGACCCAACTCATTAAAAACCCATATATATCCCCTATATCCTTATAGAAACCCGATATACCCCTATTATAACCCTAACCCTAACCCTAAACCCATATCCTCTACATATCCCCATAGAAACCCTACTTTTTCTTTGGGAGGAGCTCCTCGGACGTAATGGCAACGCGGTTTCCGGGTTTAGGGTCTCCAGAAACAGGGCCTGAAGAGGCCTTCAGAGGTAGTCACAGAATCTCCATGCAATCCCCAGACTCTGAGACATTCCTGAGGATAAGGTTTAGGGTTTAGGGCTCGATGTTCGACAGGTATTCTACACCTGAAGCCGGAAGCTTCCTAAGCCTTGAATCCCTGAAGCCTTTGCCTGGAAATCCGAAAGCCCTATCTCCTCCCATAGACAGCCCAAAGGATCCATGCAGCCATCTTGTATATACTTCGGTTGCAAAGGGCCCCGAAGTAGTTATATGGAAAGCTCTTTGGGTCCTAAGCACGCACTCAATTCCTAGGCAGACCCTTTCGGGTTGGGAAGCCTAGCATCCCTTGCCTTATAACTTGTAACTCTCAACGCGTGAACCTCTAAGCCGAATACTTGCCAACGTTATCCCCAACACATCTCACAATCCGCATCCTGCTGGCATATTTGAAATGGTAGTTTCCACAACTAGGGGCCCTTGTATACCCCAAAATGCAGTGCTATTGTCATCCAAACCTTCTGGTACGGGCCTGGGGGTTAGGGTTCAGTTGGGGTCGGGGTCAGGGAGGGAAACAGACCATAATTCCTCTTGGGCCACGTTTTCAGGCAGACTAAATCCCTTCACGCATCATCCAGATGCGGCTCGTGCTGTTGGCTTTCTAATGAAGCGCCGTCTGAACCTGTAAATCCCAAAGCCGAAAAGGGCTCCCACAAAGACCCTTAACCCTCAACCCCAACCCGTAAGCCCCTAAACCTAAAGTCTACACCCAACAAGCCCACTTCAACTGTGTGAAGCGAGGACGTTCGGCCGATGCGAGGCGGTCCCGCGAGGTGGGGGGCTGTCTCACAAGAGGGGGCATTCTAGGCTTTAAGGGCTTAGGGATTAGGGCTTAGGGTTTAGGTATACAGGGACAATCAGGGACATATAGCCATATGGGGATTTTCAGGGCACAGGGATTGGAGAGCGTATGTTTCAGGCTTTAGGTTTTATGGTAGACAGGAGCATATCGTCAGGACCTGCGCGGCTTCGACCTCCGGACATACAAAGTGTACATACTTGTATGTACCCGGGATTATAGGGACTCTATATAGGGGTTCTATGGCTATGGGGATAATGGAAAAGAAAATGGAAACCATGATATTAGGTTCTATAGGGATTATTTGTTTAACCGTATCTGTTGGCTTCCATCACTATCATGGTTACACAGATTGTCTTTCGGGAAGTGGTTAGCTAACAATTGCATGCTAATGACAGGTAATTAAGTGTTATACATAAATCTTAGCTGTTTGCTTATGTGTATACACAGATGAGCCATTTCAATACTATGGTCACAAAGGGCTTAACTAGGGTTTAGGTTTCAGGCAGAAATCAACGATCTGTCGATGTTTATACCGGAGGGTGGCAACAACAAGGGATGCCAAACACGGTCAACGATGCGACCACGGTTCCTACCCACAGCCGGGAATTCTTACGGTGGACGTACGAGCGCGTACTGTACTTTCATCTTGTTTCCTACTTCTGCTATACTACTTATCGTAAGACCACGTGCCCGTAAGCTATGGTAACTGTAGCGCACGTACACCTCAAGAAGACGTTGGGGGATGGACGATCCCATTAGGGATTAGTGTTTAGGGTTAGTCCACATCCCCAGACCCCAAACCCCTGTCGCGGCAAGAATTGATTTGCACAATGCGCGTAACGAAAGCAGCCGTAAACCCCTAACCCCAAAACCAGCCCAGATCTCATTTTCCAGGTTCCTTTTCATTTGATTCTCCATTATGGAGGGGAAATATTCCTGAAGCCTAAACCCTAATCCCCAAACCCTAAACCCCAATCCCTAGAACTAAACCCTAAACCCTAAACCCCAATCCCTAGAACCCTTTTAAAAACTCCGAGGTCACGCCTCCGGATGCCGGCCTCGGCGCCTCGAACGCGTGCGGGGCGTTGGGGAGCCCGGGGATCGGGGGGGAGTGGAGAAAAGGATGTGGGGTCCAGTCTAAACTGGTTAAAGGGGCTTATATAGGGGATTATTTGGGGGAGTATTATAGGGGTTACGAAGGTTAGACTATGGCTCTTATAATCCCCTATATAATCCCAGTTTCCATTTCATGTTCCATTTTCTTTTCCATTTTATTTTCCATTTTATTCTCCATTACTGGGCGTAATATCCCTATTCAACCCTATATACCCTCTTAAAGGGATGTAGGGGCTAACCCTAAACCCTTAACCTCCATTTCATGTTCCATGTTTTTTCCATTTGATTCTCCATTATAAAGGGGATACTAGCTCCTCTGGGGATCTCAGGAAATCTCTGACTGTCAGAGGTTTAGGGTTTAGGGTTTAGGGTTTCTCTTGGGTCCTTACATGTATGGGCCAAGCGATCAGCTATTTAAACTGGAGATTCAGGATTTGAGCTGCAGACTGCAGGTGGGGGGATCTTTGGAGATTGGATCCTGCACGGATGTATGTCGCACATTTGGGCGACACTATAGAGTCAGAGCAGGTACAATTTAGCAATAGCAAGTACCTTGTAGTTCTTGGGTAGAGCCCATAAGACTGTAGGTAATTGGGATTTTAGGTTTTGGAGCCATCAGAACTGCTCCAAACTTGTTTTGACGGCCGATGCTCTCCAACACATGGGGCTTTGCCATGCTTGCATTTTTCAGTGTAGTGAGTTAGGTGGACCCCCCGCCCTTCAATAGTGGTAAGATAAGAATATAGAAGGGCCCGAATAGAATCACTATCATCCCTTACAGTCACGATTACTGGCTGGGGGGTCCAGTCCACCTAAGTAGTGACTTTACATGCAGACCCTAAGCCAGGCCGTGGAGTGTGCCAAAGTGCTGCTCACTACCCCACAGAGCGACACCGTCAACTACCAAGGCGTTGGGCCTGGGGCGGATTCAGGCTTATAGTCCCCCTTAAGTAGACAGAAGATGGTTTTGGGTCTATTATAATAAGATCCCCATATACCCCATATTCTATCTACTTAAGGGGGACTCTATGCAGAAGCTCATATGTTATCCGCCTTTTGGGGTACCTTGTTTTATTGTGGTTAGCACACGATCTATCTATATAGAGAGTGTATCTGTCTGTTGTATAGTAGACATTTAGTGAGCCCACGCCACATCCTTAACAGTAAGCCCTAGACCTTAGACCTAAACCTTAAACTGATTGAATGATCCTGGAACAGCCTTTTGGGGGCAGACGGGGTCCTGGTTGACAGGAGTTCGGAGTTGCGCATTTGGTTTTTGGCTTCACTCATATTTCAATCCCCCCCACTCGTATGGACGCCCGAGCCCCACAATGATACTCGAAAGTCTCTGCTAAGGAGTCCCTACAGGTTGCGGGGGGTTCCTGGAGCAGGGGGGTTGTAGGTATTCTGATGATTCAACAGATAGAAGTTGGCACGTTCAGGCGGCTAGAGCTTGGAAGGGTTTGAGTTCTATCGCCTTGTGTCTGACAAAGCTGGTAAGGGGCACGCGCAGAGCAGACTCTTTGGCACATGGGGAGTTCTTCTTCAATCAAGCCTGGACTTCATAGGCAGATGTATATACACGGTGGTATGGACCCATGAATATGGGCATGTACTTCAGAAGGTGCGTGCAAAAATATATTAAACAGACATACTGGCTCAGATGTGGTCAGGCCTCTGAACCAATTGTCCATCCATAGCATGTTTTGCACTCATCATTGGACACGCTTCTTGTCTGCCCGGCCCATTATCAAACTGTACTCCGAACTTCCCGAAGGGCCCTGTAAACCATATCCCTAAACCCTAAACCCTAAACTCTACCTCCTTTTCTCAAAAGGGGCCTTGCCTCGGCCGAAGCAAAATGTCCACAGCCGGGCAGATGTTTGATAACGTGGAACCCATGTGAGCTATAGTCTACACTCCTTAAGGGGGGGGTTATGGTTTGGCGTCTAAACTCCTTAAGGGGGTGTTTTTCGGGGATTATATAGGGGACTACTGTAGGGGATGTGAAGGGGGATGCTAGGAGTTTAGCCAAGTATGAAGATGGAGACGAGGCTCAACTAAGGACACGTTGTCACACCCAATGCCGCATGAAACAGTTGCAAAGCCCCCGCACGAGGTGTTCCTCAAACCCTGATTATAGCAACAATAAAGCCCCACCCCGAATAGTAACCCCGCTCCGCCAACGTAGTACCATTGTTCACTGATTAGGGGGAATATGTTTTATTAGAGGTCTCCTATAAGAAGTATCAGGTAGTCTTGCTTGGTAGTCATGGGGCAGTTGCAATCTTCCCGCCGTTTTGGTAAGGAAGACACCCCTGTGGAATACACCAAAATACTAAAATCCTTGTCGATTATGAAACGCAATAGACCCTGGGCTTGCTTGTAAAGAATGATTATAACATGCAGAGGGACTGCTGGGATATATCGAATGGGGACCCACTTTTCAGAGATTTTCGCAGAACTCCCATGCATCCCGTCTGGGGGAGAGAAGCCAAGCTTGTCCAGGCGAGGTATGTCAAGCTCTGCAATGCCAGACATCCCACGAGGTGGAGATGCTATGGCTGCTGTTTTTGTTTGATGGCTGTTTGGGGAAGGTTCATACTATTATTAGCATGTATTAGCAGTATTATTAGTACAGTATTATTAGTACTATCATTATTAGTATTGAGTAAGTCGGGTTCAAAGTTTTGAGTTCAAGCATCAGGGTGCAAAGTATGAAGTTCCTGAAGGAATTTCGCAGGGCCACTGTCGGACTCCATAGGGCTCGATACACCTTGGCTTATACACGAACCTGCCGGAAGGAACGTCAGACAGGGTTCGAACGATTCGTGCTGGAATTAGGTATAGTCAAGGGTAAGCGCGCAAGTCTCAAAGCAGTTCTGAAGCCTTCCAAGATTACCAGGAAAGTCATTGGGTGTTCTTATCGCAGGTAAGCCCAAAAGGCTATCCAGCATTTCAGGGACCGCCCCTTGAGTGAAGTTGATGTAATTTCGGCAACGGCCATCCAACTTAGCAAGCCATCTGTAATCCTCTAGCCTACAGCAAGCTTGCATAAAAATGTTTTCTGCGATATTCTAGGCGCGACGAAGGAATGTAGAACCTCAACCTGGAACCATCAAAACAAAACAACCCCAAAACGCAAAGCACACTTTTTTAGCCCCTAAACCCTAGCTCCTAAGCCTAGACCCCGGAACCTGCTCTAAACCCCAAGGCCCTTACGCAGCCCCGTTGATTCGTAGGCGCTTCTGTAATTCAAGTAGTCTTCTTGGGGGTTGACTCAAAAGTTGGATAGTGAGACACGCCCAGACACTGCATCTGAAATTTCTTGGGCTTTTGTGTTGGACCATGGTGCGGGATGCCTTCGCTCGAAGCTTGTGTAGATGGTTGCGCGCTAGCCCTCACGTTGTCCTGGAGAGGGGCTCAGAATTCCAAATCCTGTTGTTGGTCTGGTCTTGAGTCAGCAGCCCCGTGTTTGAAAGAGACCGGCGCTATTCGAATTTGGTTGCCCTCGAAAATGTTCTGAGCACCACAGCGCTGTCAGCAAGGAAAACCCACAGTACCCCAAACTAGGGTGGAAAGGCGTCGCGAAGAAACCTGATGCGCCCAAGAGTGAGTTCAGTAGCAGTTTAGCGCAGATGGGGCGAAGATCCTCAAACCAAATCTGTGAGCCTTGAGGGTCACGCAAATATCGTACGAGTCTGAACCAGTACCAATATATTCCCCCATATGATCCCCGATAGATTCCTGAATACTGTAATCCTTCCTGCATGGACGTCTGACAGGGCTCTGTGTAGCCCCTACCTAACCCGCAAAACGCAGGCAAAATCATAGGCCCCAAAAATCCCTAAAGCGCTCACAATTATTCTACGCACCTTGGTGGCTTCACCTACAAAACCCTGAACCATTTAGGGTTTCGGGCATAGGTTTTAGGATTTCAGAGGCCAAGTTAACACGCTTAACCCTAAACCCTAAGCCCTAAAACCACGTTTTCGAAAGCCCCAAATGGCCCCTGATCATTCTGTGATCCACAGGCTTCCGGGCTGGTTGGACGCCCAGAAGTTTAGGGTTCAGGATTTGAGTTTTAGGGTTTAGGATTTGGGGTTGTGGATTTAGGGTTTCGAGAGTTTAGGTAGGATTTTGGGGAAAGCATCTAGGGTTTAGGATTTGGGGTTCACGACTGGGATTTCAGGATCTATGGTTTGCGGCGTGCTTGCGCTTGCTTCTAGCATCTGGCCTGGGCCCATAGCTTCACGGGAACCAGGTTTAGAGGTTCAGGTTTGTACCCTAAACCCTAAACCTAAGTGAGCTATAGTCTTAACTCCCTAAAGGGGGTTATATAGGGATTACATAGGGAGCTATTATGGGACTTATTAAGGGGGATGCTAGGAGTTTAGACTATAGGTCAAGTGGCAAAACCTAGTGTTTTTAGGGCTGGGTTGATTCCGACAGCCCTCAACCCAAACCCTAATGACTTGAAATGGTAGTTTCCCAAAATAGGGGGACCCCAATATAGACCCCAATATACTATAGTCCTTATTATTGGGACCCCAAAATATTACCCCCAATTCTGGGAAACCCTCAAATAGTTTGAGATACAAGCCTCCAGCCTTGCAGTCCTTAAATGACCTCACCGTGCCCCAAGAGGGTCCCGAGTTGAGAAGCTTTATGTGGCCACATAGGGGTACATGCGTAAGGTTATATAGGGAGGTGTAGGGATATTTAGGGTTGTGTTATTGGGATAAAGTAGACTTGAACCCAATTTGGGTATCTGCCCGTTTCCCCAAGGAGGGGGTATGCCAAGTCCTTCTTTCTCGCAAGAAGCATGGAATCATATGGAACCCCAGACGGTGCTCTACAAAGACCACTGCTCTTCAAAAGGGATCCTGTATGGACTTGTGCGAAAACACAGGTGCCACCATGGGAAGTTGGGTTTGGGAGGCATGTTGCGAGTTATGCTTCGGGAGCTGAAGAAGCAAATGCTAACCTTGCTTGGAAGTGTGTATCGTCCCCCTTAAGTAGATAGAACATGGGGTACATGGGGATCTGATTATAATATACCCAAGGCCATATTCTATCTACTTACGGGGGACTATATGTTTTGGGGCTATGTTTCTCTCGCTCGAAACTCCTACTCCTAGACGTTGGCACGGCCGCAAAGCAAGCAAGAATCGCAGCGCTTTGGTTCCTGAGAGGGGCAGCAGCAGTATTTGGCTTCTGTGCCTGACGCCCAAAACATCATGGCCCGCAGTATGGCAAGGAGCAGGGGGACATGTTGGAATTTGGGTAAAAGCAGGGAGAATCAAGTGGAAAAGAAGTGGGCATGAAATGGAAACTGGATTAAAAGGGGGGATTAGAGTAGCGTTTACGACTAGCTAGAGAAAAGCCAAAGTTACAACCAGGTAATATCCTGAAGTCTCTTCTGGATGACATTAGCATTTTTGTAATTTACGTACATAGATCACAAGCACAAAGGTGCGGAGGTTCGGATTGAGGGCCAAGAGTTGGAAGACCGATCCTTTTCATCCCAAAATACCGTCATCCGCAAAGCTTAGGGTGCAGGGTTGAGGGTTTAGGGTGCATGCGGCCCCTGAAGCGCCCCTTACTTCCTCAAACCCCCAACAACCCTGCACGGAGGATATCCGTCTTTTAAGAACCTTTGCCTAGGTTGAGCTGATTTGCATGGTAGTGAATCTAGTCCCAGCATGTTTCAACTGCAGGTAGTACTTTAAAGCATAGGGTTTCGCATTTAAAGGTTTAGCGCTTGGGCTGCTGAGGCCGTAGGGCACGAGAAAGTGCTGCGAACTGATATTGAACTGATAATGGCTGTCGTTTGTCAATGGGTTCTCGATGTGTTGAGGCTTAGCTTGCATGGATGTTTGTCCTAGTATGAGCCAGCTCATTCTCACCTGAACCCACAAGAGATCTATCATATACTCCCAAAACAACCTAAGGAACAAGCACTGTTACAACCTGAAGTGTATTTGTGGTTGTATTGGGTAATGTTGCGTTATATTGGGATAATGGACAAATGGAAACTACTATAATAGAATAGGGCATACAGGGGTTATATATAAGCGTTATACTGGACCGTTAGGGGAACAATGTTGGATGATTGACCACTGTTTCGCCAAGAGATATCCAACTCTTTCCGTCTTGTGCGAGTCGGCGCTACGCGTCCGGGAGGCTTCAATCTAGCTGCTTCTCTGTGCAACATGTAGGAGTATCCCAAAATGAGGGGCACCTTTTTGGGGGGTCCTATACTAAGCGTTACAATATTTTGGGCTGTGTTGGGGTCCCTAAACCCTAAACCCTTCCCAATTTTTGGGGAACTACCATGCAAGATGTGTTGCCACGCATGCTGCTTCAAGGCTGTGCGATGCCCCGGTACAACTAGTAGCTTTCAAAAAAAAACAGGTGGACCCCAAAAGGACACCAGACAATTAGAATCCTTACTATGGGTACCCCCAATTTTTGCGAACCCACCAAATCTCAGGCCAGATTTAGTAACCCTAAACCCTGAAACCCTAAAGCCTAAACCCTAAACCTAGGGCTTCGGCATTAGGGAGCTTGCTGTGGCGCTTCACCTAAGCGCCTCTATACTTAAGCGGGCGCTGGTAAGTTCACGCCCTTACAACCTAGACCTCCCAAATGCCCAAAAACAAAAACCTAGGAGCTATAGTTTAAACTCCTTGAAGGGGATCATATAGGGGACTACTATATATAGGGGTTATTAAGGGGGATACTAGGAGTTTAGACTACAGCCCACATACCTATTATGTTGGAGCTGAAGGCTAGTGCTCTGAATTCTTGGGAGGTTTAGGCAGGTGGTTCCCTCAAAGCCCGGGCAGGAGGCACTAATGATCACTTACTTGGAGGGTCAGGAGGACTTAGTAAGTAGGTTAGCAACCCTCATAATCCATATAGAGCCATAGCTATCACACGTATTGACCTACTTACTAAGTCCCCCTGGCCCTCCAAGTAATGGTATGTCTTGCAAGCCCCTATGTTACAGTGCGATTCTACACTAGACAAGCAATAAGGGCCGTGCACTGCATGTTGAATAGTCAAGTCAGGCTCCTCCAAGCCCCACCGCCAGCCCATCATAGATACAGAGAAGTGGTAGTTTCCCTACATAGCGGGACCCCAATCTAGACCCCATAATATTATAGTCCCGAGTTTAGGGACCCCCAAAATGGTACCCTGAATTTTGGGGAACCCCCAAGTGTCCTCAAACAGCCATGCCATCCCGATCCCCGATAGTCCCCGTTAAGTAGGTAGAATATGGGGTATATGGGGGTCTTATTATGATAGACCCAAAACCACATCCTATCTACTTCAGGGGGACTATAAACCTCCTAAACATTCCAGCTCATTTTTTGGGGTTATGCTTTTGTATCCACTCAAGGGTCAGGTTGAGCCCGTACAGACCCAAGACCTTAGGCCCTACAACCTGAACATGGAATAATGTTACTAAGAATATTGCAAAAGAAACGTGTACTACAACAACTATATGAGCTATAGCCTAAACTCCTAGTATCCCCCTTAGTATCCCCTACAATACTCCTCTATATAATCCCCTATATATCCCCCTTGAAGGAGTTTAGACTATAGCTCATATATACTAAGAATGACAAGACTAGGAACCCTAAACCCTGAACCCTAAACCCGAAACCCTAAACCCTTACTGTGGCAGGAGGAGCTCCTCCCTGCTCCTGGCGTTGGTACTTCTAGGCTCCTGAGGGTTTTGGGGTTTAGGGGGTAGGGTCTAGGATTCAGGGCTTTGGGTTTTGGGTTTTGGGGTTAGGGTCCAGGATTTAGGGCTTCGGGTTTTGGGTTTAGGGGTTAGGGTTTAGGATTTAGGGCTTAGAGTTTTGGGTTTGGGGGTTAGGGTTTTTGAATCGACGTTGCCATCGTTGAAACTAGGGTTTGACTTGTGGTAAGGAGGCGCTAGAAAAGTTCCCTATCTAGATTTTGCATGTTCTGGTCCTTCTTACCGCACGAGTGTGTAGGGGAGACCATAAGCTCACTTTGGGGTCCCATGAGGGCCGATGAGCTTTGCAACAGACATTGCGACCGCAGGGGGGGAAAATTAACGTGGCCCGTCCCACTGGCTCCACTCGCTCCACTCAACTCGCCACTTGCCCCCACTCGTCCCACTCGCCCCACTCGCGCCACTCGCCCCACTCGCCCCACTTGCCCCCACTCGTCCCACTCGCCCCACTCGCGCCACTCGCCCCCACTCGCTCCACTTGCCCCACTTGCCCCACTCGCTCCACTCGGTTCGGGGTGGGGCAAGTGGGTCAAGTGGGGCAAGTGGGGCAAGTTGGTCAAGTGGGGCAAGTGGGGCAAGTGGGTCAAGCGGTGCAAGTGGGGCAAGTTGGCAAGTGGGTCAAGTGGAGCAAGTAGGGCAAGTGGGGCAAGTGGGTCAAGGGGTCAAGTGGGTCAGCGGGGCAAGTGGGTCGAGTGTGTCAAGTGAGGCAAGTGGGTCGAGTGTGTCAAGTGGGGCAAGTGGGGCAAGTGGGCCAAGTGGGGCAAGTGGGGCAAGTGGGGCAAGTGCGGCAAGTGGGTCGAGTGTGTCAAGTGGGGCAAGTGGGGCAAGTGGGGCAAGTGGGGCAAGTGGGGCAAGTGGGGCAAGTGGGGCAAGTGGGTCAAGTGGGTCAAGTGGGTTAAGTGGGGCAAGTGGGGCAAGTGGGGCAAGTGGGTCAAGT
>CAJNIZ010047632.1:438-10813 GCA_905231905.1 Symbiodinium pilosum | reverse complement strand
CTCGCTAAGTAGGCTACCGGTAGAACTGAACCTGAGGTCTTACTAACGGAATAGAAGTCTCTTCTCCATAATGAAGATAGAAGAGATATGCAATTGACTTGAGAAGTGGAAGCTCCAGGGTGTGTCTTTTGATCCCGAAGATATTCAATAGTGTCAGCTGGAGCTTGAGTTCTTTGCGTTTAATTACGACACCTTTGTTGATAGCATACGTAAAGATACTATCTAAAAAAAAATATATATGGAACATATTCCAACTTCAGTGTTTTACCAAAAATTCAATATTTTCTTGGAACCAAGAACCAAGATTTCTAGAAACGTTTTTTTTTCAACCAATCTTGGTTCCTGGTTCTTGCTTCCTGAAAAATACTGAAATTTCAGTATTTACTGTAATTTCAGTATTTCCTAGGAACCAAGAACCAAGATTTCTTAAAAACTTTTTTCATACAAAAGGTAGGTGCATAGGTTATCTTGCTTGGGAATTATACATATTCTAGAAAGGTGTGAGCGGTAGGTTTTTCGGGGGGGTACCATATATATATATATGTTTATGACCCCATATATTGCTCAAATTATAAATTGTTACGTTTTGGGGGACGTCCCCAGCTTATACTTCAAGAATTGGAATATTTAGGGATCTGACGTGGTGCAAGATTTCCTCCATCCACCGAAGGATTGGATTCTCTTCTAACTCCCTTGAAAGTGTGCTTAAGGGGTCTGTCCAATTTGGGGGGCTCCTAGAAATATGTTTTAATCTAGGAGCCAACTGTCAGGATGTTTATGCTAGATAAGAAAGTCCATTGTCTAACCAGGAAATGGTATATCCGATACTATCTTATGACCACTACTATTAGATAGCACTAGAGTTTTGCTAGTGCTTATGTGACTCGGAGTACTTCCCTTCTCGAAAGCCTTCAGGATTTTGTGGGTACACGTACGCTCAACACGCAGGACGCTTCAAAAGAATGGTCCATTCCTCGCCCAGCATGTCCACGTGTAGCCGCGCACTGGATCCGAGAAATATGGCATGTCAGACAGCTTCTCAGTCATGCTCGGATTGCATGCAGCACAAGAGCCTCCTTACTGCGAGATGAGTTCCTGTGAAGTTTGTGTCCGTGAGAGTGGGGTCAGGGCAGGGTGAAGCCATCTGCGATGGAGGTTTGCCTGCCGCTTAATTGTCTTGAACCTTCACGGCTTCCCTCACTCCTCAGCAGATTTTTGTTCATCCTCCTTGTTGCGGCGCTTCATACGCATGATGTGCACCATGCCATGTTTACAGCTGAAGGCTGCAAGACGCGTTTTTAGGTCAAAAGAAAACCAAAATTATGGATCCCCTTCTTGCGGCCTTTGTATCGTTGCCCTTACTACGTTGACCGTACCCAATCCCATATCTTTAAATGCAAGATCTTCCACTCAGCATTTGGGTTCTTGCCTTGATGGTTTTTTGCGCCTTCATCACGAGACGTATGTAATTAATTCGGCCAGGAGGTGCCGTCTTGCTAGGTGCCAGTGCTTCTCCTGCTCCACGAGAATAATGCTAAAAATGTCACGCGGCCCCTGAGAGCATTAACTCAGACGCATTGCAGCAGGCTAGATTATTTGGTCCTTCCGATCCCACAGTTTGCTGTCGGCAGCTGCAAAGTCAGTACAGGATTGATCAAGTTTAAGCATGATTCATACATGTTGTGTTGGCTTGATGCCAAACTATTTTTGGCAAGGATACCAACAGTAATAAACGTTATGTAGTATATATGGTGCATTGGGCCCCCATGTATGGAAGCTCCCAAGAGGTGACACAGCTGACATTCGCTGATGCGTTGTTAACCACAGTTTGTTAATCAGTCACGCCCAACACCGCCAAATGCCATGCGTCCACGGCCTTGAACAGGGGCTTTTGCTAAGCCAAATGGAAGCACATATAGTTTTTTACGAAGCTAGATTGAGCAGACTGCAGCTTCCTTTGAGCACAACAGAACTATGTGGGAATTTGTAAGAAAAGTACCATAGACCAGGGTCTGCATAGGCTTTCCCTTGCGCACGCAAGCATCGCGGAAGCTCGCGTATGTTTCTGTTGCGTGCAAGTTTTGCGTTGGTTTGTTTCGGAGGTTGTTAAAGCGACTTCAAGAAGGCGTTTCGCTGGGCTTGGATTGCGCGAATAGGTGTCTGAGAAGTCTCATCTCGCCCATGTGCACGCAGGTTTCGTTGTTGGAGCTGATGCTTTGGAAGTAAGCTTGTGCAGGATTTGCGCGTATGATTTAACTTGCAAGAAACCGCGGTCCGCGGTACTAGAACATGTTCATGCTCATTTTAGTTTGTCATACTTCAGGCCGGCTGCCGAGACCGAAGATGTGAGTCGTGCCCTTATGTACACGCTGGCAGCTGATGACCATGGTTTCCCCTTCGGGGAACGGGGATTAAGCCTTCTGTGCTTGACACGAGTATTGGACATACTGAGTTACTGAGCATGCAGGCTGCGTGGGTGTCCGAATGATTTTTGGGCTATGATGTATAGATTGCTCTCTTCCTTCGTCCAGGGTGTTCTTTCAAGAGGGATTTTCACAGATTCGTGCTGTGCAATCCAGGAGGAGGGGTGTGAGCGCGCAGAGGTCGAGGAGCTTCGGGGCATTGAGCTTCCCAGACAGCCCAATATCCCTTATTGAGGGAATATGCATAAACCTAGAATCATACGAAGGATCCTAGTATAATTTAGGGTACATTCCTTGCATCATATTAGGGATCCTAGTATCATTTTGGGGTATATTCCCGGAATCATATGAGGGATCATGTAGGGTACGTTAATTGAATCATGTTACCCATCCTAGGATCATCTAGGGTATATTCCCTAATTAAGGGATTGGGCCCTGAGCCTTAAAATGCCTTAAAGAGTCCCAAAGCCCTGAACCCTACAGAAGGGACGTAACCCTAAAACCTTTCTTCCCTGATTAAGGGATATTGGGCTTTCTGGGTTAAGCTGGGCGATACTTCTGAGAGGCAAGCATCGGCTTCCTGGGAAGCCTTCAATCCGTTGCACATGGGGATTTCCTAAAATTGGTGCCAGCGAAGATCCTAAACAGCATGGACGGAAAATGTGAATGATAGTTATAGTTGGCGTTCAGTTCAGCGCTTATGCGATACCAATGCAAGGAGAACGAAGTAGCAACAGTTCAAGAATTCCAGAAAACATTTACATACCCATTTTAATGCATTGGTGGCTGGATTTCCCTTTTCTGGATTTTGATTCTGCAGGCTTGAACAACATGGAACGATGGTCTGATGCTTGCATCCCTGGATTTTAATTTGAGGGCGTCGGACAAGGAATACCGGCATTACGTGACACTATTGCAGCTCAAGGTGTTTTGAGTCTCGTAGGTTTGGGGTTTTGTACTTCGGGATCAAGGTTGAGGCTTCCGGGGTTAGACTGGAAGGATTCTGATCCCATACTGTATCCTGGCAGGTTTTTGGGTTTAGGGTGTAGGGTTGAAAAATGAGGATGGAAGCATCTTGAGCCGCCTTTGAGCTGAAAAGTCTAGCTCCACTCATTCAGCCCTATGCCTAAACCCTAAACCCAGCCACCGTCAGCCCACAGCTCCAAGCCGCGTGCCGGCCATGCAGCTGCCGCGTTCTTCATTTCTTCTAAGAGGGGCCTCTGGGAGGACCCCAAACGTTTCCTGTTTGGACCCGGCGTACGCGGCTTTTGGTCACGAACAGTTTTCGGAACAGAATCTTTGCAGGAATTGGTTCCTTTCAAAACAGAACTCATAACCGCGGGCCCACCACGGGCCCGCAGGTCCGCGCCGCATGTCACATCCAGTGGGCCCAGTGCGGGCCTACGGAAGGGCCCACAGGTCCTCGCCGCGTGCTGCCTATCCAGTTGCCGCGTTCTTCTGTTCTTCTGCGGGCCCACCACTGGCCCACAGGTCTGCGAGGCATGCACCCGGTTCAGCCGCCGCATCTTTTTTCTTTTCAGGAGAGGACCCCAAACGTTTCTTGCTTGGGGAATTGCACCGAACTTTTCAGTGGATTCCATACTGAAGATTACAGTATGTTGGGGTCCATATTGGGGTCACCCTCTTTGTTGGAACTTGCAGCTGTAGCAACATGTGCTTTCAAGCAGCGGTTGCGATGTAGTGGCGTGCGCCACAGCACTAGCAGCGGCAGCAGCCACACCCAGCCTTTATATGTGTCCCTCTTGTTTCTTTGCAATCTGGCCAATGCCTTGTTCTCATTTTGATGGTTGACCCCGTTTACCCGCAGTCCGGTAGTAATGAACCATCCCCGCACGCGTGGGCATAACCCATGAAGTTGTAGCTACTTGGTTTTATACGTAAGTCCCACCCAAGGGGCCTGAACACAATATTGTGTCCTTGGCCGCATTTCCTCTTTTTATTGCTAAGGCAAGGAGCATGACTCCTGGACCACTTCGGCCAAGATGAAACAGGACACGACTTAAAGTTTTTGGTTTTTCGGTAAGAAGCATGGGGAGACACTTTGGCTGGAATATCGAACTATTGCTGTGCGGTGACATGAACACGCCTATCACCATGACATTCTTCAGCGTTTCGGATAATTACATCATACCAATCCTCCTTGCATCATCCCACTCATGCTTGGACGGGTGAACCCCGTTTCATATCCTAAAATATTCCCTATAACGCGTTGACCCATTCCCAACTAAGCATGAGTAAGTGACAGGTCTTGTGGCGTGTGATCAAATAGCGCGCGAGAGCCACACTCGTTCTTCAAATCCGAACCTTAAACCCGATAGCTCAGAGACCAGCCAAACCTTGGTTATGTTTGGGTTCCAGCTTCTGCTTGCCAATCAGTTTCCGTTGTAAGGATACCGCAGATACCCTCATTCCAGAAGGGTCTAGAATATCCTGACCAGTGCTCGTTCATGTGACTTGGCGCAAGAATCCGAAAGCTCCCCTTTGTCCTCATACCAACAAACTCGCAAGCAAGCCTCAACTCAAGTTGGAAATCCCCATGGATTTTTAGATTTGGGGCTAGTATACTGATAGTCGTAATACAAGTAGTAATGACAATAATAGTAGTAATAATCGTAGTACAAGTACCCCCTAAGGAAAGGTTCTCAAGACCCAATGGTTTAGGGTTTAGTAATTACTTTTGGTTTGGGTAATACTAATTATATGATTATTAGGTACGTGGACCCTTTTGGCGAAGGAAAGAATATTCCATGATCCGTAGCATGGTGACCCCACCAAGACGGGACCCCCATTTATGGAGACCCTTAGATCTATCCTCAGCAAAGGCCCGACAGTTTTTGAGAGTCCTCACTACGATATCCAGAAGAATCCAGCTTTCTCGAAACAGGATTTTTGCAGATCCCAAAGTTATACCACTGAAAGGGGGAGGCTGCAAAGCACTCCTTGCCATGGCCATGATACCGCTGCAGATCGCATCAGTGGCTTCCACGGTACCTGGGAAACATTCCGATAGACCGTAACAGTTTTTCTTCACCATAAGCCTTAATGCTCTGCAGGTCTCTAGGGTTCAAGGTCTAGGGTTTAGGGAACGAGACTTTTCAGATAAGTCTCGAGTTTTGAAGATTCTCCAAGTCCACATGAGGCACGGTTGCCAGCGGCCGTGGGAATTACCGGCCAAGGAGTGTGTTGGTTTGGCGAGTCTGCTTCGGGTCAGAGGGATTTGGGGGGTTCCCAGTCCACCTATTTAGCCAAACTACCATTTATGGTTGGGCTGTGAGGCTTGCGGGCACAGGGGTTACAGGCACATGCGATTCTAGTACTCTAGGATTTATGTACCGGTTATCGGGTTCACACAGTGGATATAGGGGTTCTAGGGTGTGTGCAGGAGGTTTGGCAATACAGGGAGTCGTATTCTGTGGCTTGGGCTTATAGTTTGCATTTCAGGCCTTCAGCTGTAACGGGGCTTAAACAATGCGCTCAAGGATTGTCAGGCTTCAGCATACGGAGTTCAGGTGCTACACATGGCTGGGGGAAACTGAGTTTTAGCAGGGTTGTTTTGGGCTTTGCTATCCGGACAGGTTCGCGTTAAGCTTTATAAGGATCCGAACAGGGACCCCCAAAAAGTTCTCCTTTCGTTTGAGAACCTACTTGTGTGCGCGTGTGTGAGTGAGTGAGTGAGTGAGTGAGTGAGTGAGTGAGTGAGTGAGTGAGTGTGAGTGTGTGTGTGTGTGTGTCTGTCTGTGTGTCAATGTTTGTGTGTGTGTGTGTGCCTATGTGTGTTGCGTGTGTGAATGTGCTAACGCCCTGCAGGTATTGTGGTGATGGCGGAAGTGTCGTTGTTGGATTGAGGGCTTTAAAGGTTAGGATCGAAGGGTTTGATTTGGGGTTTAGTCTGCATACAGGGCGGTTTGGCTTTTGCGTTTTGAGTGTGTTTGCGTTCTAGTGCCGGAAGAGGGCAGGACACATATCCCAGCTTGAGCTGTGCTTTAGGTTTGAAGTCTGTGCTTCGGGTTCGGAGAGGCTGCTTCTTTTAACTGAATTGCTTGTCTTTTGGAAGTAGCGGAGTAAAGGAATTGAGGCCCACAGCCTAGTAACCTCTGCATGGTCCTCGAAAGCATAACTGGTACACTGCGAAGTCATCCCCCGATTGCCTAGTAACACTACGAAACTTTGGGTTACTCTGCAGAGCTACCTGGCGTAAGGCCACTTCAGCCCAAATAACCCCAAACCCCTCCTTGGCACTTAGCTTGCACTGTAGACCTGTAACTCTTTGGGATTCCCTTATACTCCTATCATAGGTACCTAGGAGTCAACTCTTAATAGGTGTCCTAGGGGCCACCTAGACTCCAAATCCACCGGAAGCCGCACATCATCGTTCTTGTATGTCAACCATGGTATAGGGCTCGCCAAACCCAACTCTATCAGTGAGGTGCTTAGGGTGTAGGGCTTAGATTTTCAAGACCTGCAAACCCTAAACCTTGAACCCTTCTCTACATAAATGTGCATCGCGCCCCCTTACCTGAGCATGCAAGTCTATAACAAGTTCCATAAAATGGTACCTACTTGTGGCTATGTGCATGCCTAGCATTTTCAGATACATGGGAGATTCCTGGTACCCGTTTTGGGGGCCCTGTAACAAGGGTTATAATATCTTGGGGGTCTACACTGAAGTCCTCCTTTATACGGAAACACCCTAAACCTTAAACCCTAAACCTTACACCCCAAATTCTAAACCTTAAACCCTAAGCCCTAAACTCTAAGCCCTAAACCCTAAACTACCACATGGCAGGAGCACTTTGCAGCCGTGAAGTACATGGACTCACCCGAGGAAAGCTAGCTTTGACTGCAGGCGCGGGGCGGCTTCCCCTGGCATTCAAGAAGAATGCGGTGGATATTAAGAATCCTGCATGACCCTAAGCAACAGTAGGAGCTCTAGTCTAAACTCCTTAAAGGGGGGTATTTAGGGTTTAGGGTTTAGCGGGGCTATAATCTAAAATCCTTAGAGGCGGTTTACATACGAGATTATTGTGAGGACTATTATAGGGCTTATTAAGGGGGATACTAGAAGTTTTACCCATAGCTCATATGTCAAGACCATAGTCGGGCTTTCTCAAAAGTAGGAACAAGGAACCTACTATTTTAGAGCATGGTCACCCACCGTTTGGTGCAGGATTTGTCTTATGCCTGAGATGCAGCTGGATTGCTTTCCCCTAGAATTCTACCCGATTGAAGTGCAGTGCTTGATGGTGAAGTAGGCTCCAAGAGGTTTCCTTATACTACACCGAATCCTAAACTTCGCCTATCGCGGCAGTGAAGGTGCGGCTGCTTGCGCTTTCCTGCGCGGAAGTCGCGCCCGCACCCGACGCGCAGCCATTGTTGAGAATGATGAGCATGTGCAGGCGATACAGCGCTGCCAGTCGGGAATCCGGTTAACGAGAAAGAAGAAACCTGAACGCCTATCTTGTTTCGCATTTTGGGTTCATGTTGTCCAGTTGAGACTTATATCATGGTGGGGGATGTTACCAGGAGTACTTACAGGCCTAGGGTTCAGCATGGGTTTCAAAGCTCCATTGATGCCTTCAAAAGCTCGGCGGCATTCATGTGTGTCTCGCCTCGCATGTTTGCCGAAAGCCTTACTCGCTATATAAGTACATGACCATAATATTGTCTAGCTTTTTCCCCGACCTGCTGCTGACCAAGCACCTCCATGGCTTCTAGAAGCCTAAACCCTACAAGGCCGACAAAACTAAAAAAACAAGCCTTCAACCGCGCGTCTATAGAGGGCCTACTTGCAGTGAAGTACAGGCTATGGGAGGCCCTGGCCATGAGCCACTGAGATGTTACTAATAGATTGGGGTTATATATATAGGAATAATGGAAAAGAAAATGGAAACTCGTATAGTATGTTTGGGTTATATATGGATACGGGAAAAGAAAATGGAAACTACTATACTAGTTTCCTCTTTCTTTGCCATTATTCCTATGTAACCCCAATGTACTATAATAGTTTCCGTCTCTTTCCATTATACCTATATAACCCCAAGAGCTAGCCACACATTGCCAAGGCCCAGTATACGAAACTCATATATGAAGGGTTTGTCAAAGTGACGTTCTTTTTTTAGGGGTTGAAAATTTGAACGGCCCCGCCTATTCAGGGTGCCTAGAACAGGGGTCCATGATTTCGACAGCCTGACATGATTTCGACAGCCTGACATATATTCTCTACTTGAACAATTAAGATTTAGGGTTTAGTGCCCGAAACCCTAAACCCAAACCCTAAAGTAAGGCTGGCTAGACGAAGTCATCATCGGCTACAACTTCTGCCCCTACGCACGCCCGACGGGGGAGGCCCATCAGATTCGAATCGTCACCAGCTCATCCAGTGCCTCTTCTGCTTTGGCTTTTCCTAGACATGATGATCCATCAGTTTGTTGGTCCTTTTGGGGGGTCTGGCATGTAGGGGGATCATTGGGGATCCTGTTCTTGAAAGATAGCAATACAAAGTGGAAATTTCCTGGTTCTTAGTAGGGAAAAAGGGAATATACTGCATAGGGATTAAATGGAACCTACTATAGTACATTGGGGTTATATAATAATGGAAAAGAAAATGGAAACTAGTATAGTAGTTTCCATTTTCTGTTTTCCAATTTCTGTTCCACTATCCCTAGATAACCAAGGTCATCACTTGGTACCTTGGCTCAGAAACCACATGGAACCCATGAGCCATCAATACTTACATGGCGACGGCGCCAATAACAAGGCTTAGGGTTCAGGGTGTAGGTTTTTGAGCTTCTAACCAAACCGAATTCCAGGATGTGTGCCCAAGATTTCCGATGTTGCAGACAACTACGCCAGAAGTTTCTGCGTCAAGCCTTGTAGACCTCTTTTTTCCATCGCATGTTCCATGTTATGTTGCATTTGATTCTCCATTTCTTAGGGAATATCCCCAATTAATCTCTGTGCGATCCCGATAGTTTAAGCCCTTGTTCCCAAGATTTGGACTAGGACCGTTTGCTTGGTTCTTGTTGTTGCCGTTAGGCTGACACGTGTCCCTTGGAGCCAGGTCCAGCCGAACCTATAGTATCTTGGGCAATCAGGATGATAATCTAGGTGCCCCAGTAGTACCCTTGTTTTTCCTTTTTTGGGGTCTCCGTATTGAAGCTGAACATTCGAAAAAATGGTACCCTTTTTTGTTAAAGGGGTTGCTGGGGAACCTAGTAATACTTCACTGTGGCAGGCCGTGTCGCAATAATATATAGGATTATTATACGGTATGCTAGAAAGACATGGAAACATAATTATTACTATTACTGCTATTCTTACGATTATTTTTACTGCTATTAATGTGGAAACCAATCAGGAAGATGTGGGGTTCAGACTTTCAGCTTGCTGACCATCTGTTTTGTCGCTATTGGATTGGTTCAAGGCTTGCGTTTAGGGCTTAGGGTTTTAGGGAAGGATGGTTTGGAGGTGTGTAAGATAGAATGGTTTTACTACCATCCAAGTGGAGTACTTACCTTGGGTGCTGCCCCAACAGTTAGATTGTCACTGTAATATATACATGCATAACCCTCCATATTACGCCTGGGTGGGGGCAGTACCCAATACTTGCCTGACCTCAGAGGAGCACCAGGCACCTCCCTCAAAGAAGAGGTCACCACAAAACCCGACAAACCCCAAAAAGTAATTTCCATTTTCTTTTCCGTTCCGTTTTGATATATGTATATGATCCTAAACAACCTGTTTCTACGTCCTCCAACTTACTGGTTCTTAATCGTTCTTAGTAGGGAATAAGGGAATAAAATCCGTACAGAATCCCTGTATAATACATTCCCCCTACTAAGAACCAACGGCGCAGTCTGGCGTAAACGCGCGCCAAACTGGGCCGCCTATGCAAATTCCTCATTCCTGACAGTGTTTCGTACACTCGGTAG